>VZTL01056527.1:100407-149140 GCA_013400535.1 Scopus umbretta | reverse complement strand
TTTTTTTCCCCAAATAGAAACTGAGGAAGGACCAGGAGATACAACTAGGCTCTCTGGAAGCATCAGGAAGGTGTGGAAGACCAGGATTTAATTTTAGTAAGTTCATCCACAGCCCATGCACCCTGCCAAAGGGATTCTTGGAGGCAGCGATTTCAGTACAGGTATTGGCTGGCTGCCTTGCAGACCCCTGGGCTGCTCTTATACTAGACAAAAAAGAAATTCGTATGTCCCAGAGTCTCAGATGCTGTTTTATCCCCCAAGCCACTCCTCCTGAGGATAACCTTGTTGTTTCAAGCTTGCACCAGCATGAAGAGACTGGAATGTGGCTTTTTATATGGAGCTGTCTTAGAGAATGGCCATCTGCTAGGACGACTCCAGCTCACATTTCACTGGAAACATCCTGAAAGCTGTGGGAACATGCTATTCTCAGCATCAATGGGGGAATGAGATATGACAGGGCAGGGCAGGGCAGGGGACTCCTGGCAAGGATCAAACTGTGCTGGTCCAGCTCCTGCCCACCCCAGACCATCAACCACCTTGATGTCAGTCCCAAAGTATTCATGGTGGGACTAATCTCTGGATGCTCAGCTGGCTCAGCAGCAGGTTTAGCAGACAGGGAGCTCAGCTCCAGTTGCACCAGCCAGAATCACATGCTCCTGTGTAGGAAAGAGCAGCCCATGTAATGCCCAGCTGGAGGAGAGCAGACCTGGACCAAAACCCCTTTGCAGCCAGCTTTGACTCAGGAAATCACCCCTGAGAGGCTCCTGACCCACATGCACGCACCCCACCAGCCCCAATTTCCCTTCCGCAACCCAACCGTGACCCCTCAGGGCATTCCCAGCCCTTGCTGCAGCAGCAAGATCCCAGCTCTGGATTGGTCCCTTGGTGCCCAAAGCCCAGCCAGCCCCTGAGCAGACTGCGAGCACACATCTCCAAGCTGTGCATGCAAAGAACCATTTCAACTGCTTGTTTTGTAGAGACACTTTAAGTCATGGGGCAGTTTCTGCCTTAGGCATGCCTGCAGAGTTACCAGGCATTAGGATTAGGTGGGCAAATGCCCCCTATTCCTTTTGGGATCTGATGTAACAGCCAAGCACCACTCCCCAGGCTCATCCCATTCCCCTCCCCGCCCCCCCAGCTTGCCTGACTCCATGGGGAGCCACTTCCACAAGCAAACCCAGCTAAAAACTTGCCTTAGAGACAAACCAAAAAGCAACTGCAGGCTTGGCTGCCTGGTCCCATCAGCAAGAGATTCAGCAAACAGCCTGTGGGTGCAGTAGGAGCAGGATAGTCCCAAGGGGGTCAGCAACACACAGCTCACACCACCCTTGGCACCAACATCTCCTGGAGGCTTTTCAGCATCCAGAAAACCACTTTGTGATGAATATCCCAAAGCAAAGGGCTCAGCGAGCCATCAGCTCCCTGTTGCAGGGATGCACACACACCCCCCCCAGCACAGCCTATATGCACACACACGTCTGTGTTGCATCGCTCGGCATCACGCTGGATAGCTGACTGTTTGCTGGAAGGCAGCCACCGCTTTGCATCTAGTTACCTGGTTTCCCAGCAAACAAACTGGATTTCAAAGGCCCTGTCCCTGCTGTTGCACAGGGGCAGGAAAGCTCTCAGCATCTCCCTGCAGCACCAAAGGATGTTATTTCAGGGACTGGGATTTCTTTTCTGGTTTTGCTGCCTTTGAAAGCTGCCTGCTGAGATGTGAAGCCAACACATACCCAGGGGCACCCTGAGGCATTTTCACCACTGGAGAGAAGGGGAGAGTGGCAGCAGAGCCGGCTCAGCTCAGAAACCTGCGCCAGGTTGCTAGGAGGGCTTGCTCCAGGGCAGAGATCTGCAAGGTCCCTGCTATCAAGGAGGGTTCATCTCCAGATCCTGTCTCTGTCTCCATGGCAGGCAAGGCAGGGGAGCCTCACATCCCCCTGATTCTGCAGTGCTCCCAGCTGAAGGCTGAGGAGAAGACCCTGGATTTTGAGTTTGAGTTGGTCAGTGCCCAGTTTAACCGACAGGGCTGCTATGCCTTGCGGCTCACCGTGGAGAACCCACTGCTGCAGGGCTCCGCTGCTGGCATCCAGCTTCGCATCAACAGTGGGGAGGTCATCCAGAGCAGCACCGGCACCACCGACACCATTGAGCAGAGCAACCTTGACCAGATCTACTCCTTCCAGAGGAGGAAATTCACCTTTACCCTACCCAGAGGTAAGAGGCTGGATGCCACAGGGATGGGCTGATAGCAGAGGCAACGCAAGACCACAGCTCTGCAGCAAGCATGGCCTGTCTCAGGCTAGCAAACCCCCATACCATGCTCATACCTTTGCCCCCACAGCAACCCCCTGAGCCAGAGTCAAAGCTGTCCGAGCTTAGCGGGGTAGATGGGGCAGGTGCAGCTTTGAGAGCGAGACCAGCACCAGCAGCCATGCAAACACACACCCCCCTCCTTCCTGCCCTGCCCCCGCTCCCTCCCAAAGGTCCAGACGTATCCAGGCTGGATAACCCATTTGCTAATATTCACAGAGCAGAGCTAACCAGGGCTCCTGATGGATGAGCCCAGGAGATGCTCCTGGGACCACCAGCCCTCCTAAGCAAGACTTCACCCCTACACCACTCCCAGCAGGTTTCTGCAAGAATGACAAGAACCATGACGTGCGGCTCCACATCGAGGCCCTGCACTTCCCCAGGAGGGCAGAGAGGATGAGGAGGAGTAGGCGGGTGGGTGAAGCCTTCTTTGCCATCTACCCCCGCACCAACCAGCCCCAGATGAATCTCTCTGCCAGGAAGGACGAGGACTGGTACCGCTACAGTGCTGTGATGGCTTTGCTACGGGTGGACAGCGAGCAGCCAGCGATGCACTGCGGCCGGCTGGCCTTCACCACATCCCTGCATGAGCACCGGCCACCCATCATGCTGGCTTCACCCTCACCACTCTCCCCCAGCACTCAGGAGGAGAATCAGCAAGCACCAGGCACAACCCCAGCATCCCCAACCCCGGACATCCCTGTCCCCAGCTGCTCGCTCTGTACGTCTGAGTCTGCTTACCACTCACTCCCCACCAAGGGCCATGCCTGCTTCCCCAAGGTAGGAAAGCCCAGATTTGGGGGCCAGAGATCCTATGCTCCAGCAAAACAAGAGCAAACCAGTATGCTTAGGACAGGAGTTGGCCCTAGGGTAGCTAGATAGCCCCACACAGGCACCAGACAGAACAGAAGCAAAAAGGGAGAGGTCTCTATGGCTTTCAGGGGTGTCTTTGGTAAGCAGCACAACCCTGCCTCAGTTTCCCCTCCCTCATTCCCCAGCTTTACTGAGTAGAAGCCTGGTGCTTGTCCCCTGCCTGCCACCAAAGTTAGGGACCCTCTTTGTCCAGGACATGAGCAAGCTGTGACAAGCTCAAGATACAGGCAGGGTCTTGGTGAGATAGCAACCACCCAAGAAAAATCAGTAAAGAAGGCCCTGCAGTCAAACTGTGCTCAGAGCTATAGAAAGCGATCCTTCATGAGGTATTCACCCAGCTCTGTCCACACCAGCATGGTCCAATACAATGTTAGCCATCCCACACCAAGTAGCAAGACCTACAGCTTGCCCCAGACCTCACCCACAACACTTGCAGCAGGACCAGAACCTTCAACCCACCCAAATCCCCCTCATCTTCCTGGCTGGTGCAAGGCAACCCCTCCCAGCAGAGAACCCTCAGAGAGGGTAAAGCTCTGCACAACATCACTCTGTCCTCCCTCACCCCACTCTTTTAAAGGCTGCCAGTCCCCACCAGGCATCTGGGAGCTGGGCAGATGCTCCCTATAAAGGATGGAGAGAGGGCTGGGCTGCTAAAAAGCTTATTAATTAGATAATTTTTTTTAATAGGTTTGTTCTTTTCTTTCTTTTTTTTTATTGGGGCTGTGGAGGAACAATCCCTAGGGATGCATGGGGGTATCTCTAAGTCTAAAATAAATGTTGTTGGGGTTGTTATGGTAGTTTGGGGGAGGGTTTTATTATTATTTCTTGCAAAAAGTATGCCTCAGGGTGAGGTCCTTAGCCCAAGGGTTAGAGGATGGAGCTGAAATACAGAGGGATCTCCCTGGGATGTGGGGGGAGATGTTATGAGTGACACTGGGGTGACTGGGAAAGGGGAGTTGGAGCCCAAAGCTGGGTCTTTAAACCCCTTTTCTTACCCCCAGAGGCTGCAGGCTGAGCCTGCACTCAGCTCCTCCCTGGACCTCCCGTATAATTCAGCAGATGAACAGTCCTCCTCCTCTTCCTCAGTGCCTGCCCCTGCTGCATCGAGCTGCAGCAGCTTCCACCTCTCCTCACCAGGCTACAGCCCAGATCTGGCCTCCTCACCAGTGCAGGTGAGTGCAGCAGGTGGAAAAGACACCATCTGAAATTAATAACAAAGTGCTTTTATTCATAGTATCTTCCTATTAGAGCTATGCGGTGCTGGACAGGAGATGGAGGGGTGCAACGGGACATGGCCACTTCCCTCCTGTCCCTGGCTCAGCTTGGGTACCAGCACTTTTCCAGCTCCCAGACCATCACTTTCCCAGCCTGGTCATAGGGATGGGGGAATGAGACACCAAACTGCATTTCTAGTACCAAAAGGCAGCCCTGCAAGCTGGATGTCCCCAGGCAGTGGGTGGTGTCACCTAGAAGCTCTTAAAATGCCAACCGCGGGCATCTGGGCTTGACACATCTTAAATATTTCATCTTGCAGCTCAAATACAGACTTCTAAAAACTGCAGAAACCATAGGGCAGGGCTAACACAGTCTGAGAGGCTGCATTTCTCTTTCCTTAGTTATGTTAAAAGCTGTCTAAATAAAGGAAGAAGACAACCCTCAGCCCAGGGGCTCCATTTCCTGCATCTCGCTGTAAGAATAACACGTCCGCTGATGAAGACGTCTGTGCTGCTCTCAGAGGTGTCTTGTACACCTGTGAAAACATTGCCTGAGAAAGTTAGATTACAGCACCGGAGATGGGATTGATCTTGTGAACCCTCCCCAGGCATCCTCTGGGCTCTCTTCTCCTTCCAGGGAGTCCCTCATGTCCTCCAGCTGGGCTGGTAGGATTGCTGGGGATGGTGGGCTTCATGGCAAGGTCTTCTGCAGCCTCTGGGCCATGAGCAAATGCTGCTGGCTTGGGGATTGGACTAGCAGCCCTTACTCAGCCCCCCATCCAAGGCCTTCTGTGGTGGAGAGGTGACAAGGGACTCCACAGGTGGTGGCTTGTGCCTGCAGAGCCATCACCAGGATGTCCTAAATGCTGGACATGTGCTTCTTGATCCTGTAACGACATGGGTGTGGCTGTAGGGTAAAAACTGGGTTGGCATACCTCTTTCCTGCAGTGTGCCCTGCACAGGGGCTACCTGCTGCTGCAGGACACCTTTGTGCCTCAGCTCTTTCCCTTGTACAGGGTAAATGTCTTGCTGATGACTCTGGAGCCCGTGATCCATGTATTTCACAGGAGTTACAGAGTGTTCAAGCCCTGCTGAGCTGCTCAGCCCCTCTCCAGGGCAGCTGACTGCTCCTTGTACTGCAGACAGGATGCTGAGCACTGCAAACCCTCAAAACCCTAGAGCAGCTCTTTGCCCTTTGCAGCACTTGGCTCCTCTTGATTTTTAAAGTGAATGTGCTATCCCCACCCTGATCAGCTGAAAATTTACTGTCCAGAAATGCTTATTAGTGAGGCCTGATTGAGTTTGCTCAGCAAATGTCTAGACATAAACTCTTTCGAGCTGCGGAAATCGATAGCAATCAGCTGGGATGCGGAATGTGATGCTGCAGAGCCAGGCCAGGGGCGTAAGGCAAGGCATTAGCAAACGCAGTTTTGCTCCTGGGCCCCTGGAGGGAATGCAATAAATCACCTGCTGCTGATGTCACCCAGCAAGTATTTGCCAGGATGGTTTTTATTTAAAAATTAAAAGCTGAGAGAAGGGGGCGTGTTGGCTCTGGGAGGGCTGGAGTGATGGAAAATGTGTTGGAGGGTGGTTGAGCTGTGCTGAGTTATGGGGAAGGGGGATGGACCAGGTGGAGCTGGGAGAGAGTTTTAAATTCCCAGAAGCACTCCTGGGGATGCTGCAGCGTGGAGCAAGCTGAAGCTATGGGAGTTGCTTGTCAGTCTGGAGCTGTTTTGGTTCTTGGTGGTCCAAACCTGAGCATCCTGAAGGATCACATGTTGATCCTGCAGTGCATTGAAGGTAAAGTTGAACCTAAACTGAAGCTTGAGAGCCTAAACATTTTCCTATATTCAGGCAGGACTTGGATGATCGATAGTTTGGGGAGCCAGTAATGCTGGGACATGGAGAGCGGCAACTTCAGAGGGGTGAGGGGTCCCTTCACAGGGCTGCTGCTTGGACCGGTGGCCTGAGAAATCTGGATGCTGGGGTATTATGTCCATCTGTTTTGCTTTCCCAAATGGCCAAGACATGCAGGTGCATCCCAGTGGGGTACCAGCTCTTTAACACTGCCTCCGTGCTGAGCATCTCATCTGCAGGATGGTTGGGGTGATGGATGGGTGCTGAGCTCCACCTGAAAGGCCAAGGCATGGGGATAATGATTTTCTCCTCTCACCACAACCTGCGGCTAATGTATTCCTAGGCACGAAGCTGGAGGCTCTGCTGGCTGTTCAAATGCCTCGCATGTGTTGCAGAGCCAGACAGCTCCCTAATTGTCCCTGGACCTGGGCATGGCACCAGGAAGGTCGATAATGTGTCATGAATGATCTCTCAGCTGGCATGGCTGAGTTGAGCCTTGGAGTTGTCAGCCCCAGGGATACCCTCTCCCCCAAGTCTGGATGGAGGAGAGGGGACTGGGCTCGCCAGAACCCTCGGGGGCTTTGCAACCGAGCACAGGGCTCAGTTAAAGAGAATCAGCCCCAAGGTCAGCAGAAGTTAGTCCCTTCCTCTGGGAACCACTCCTATTTCACTTCCAGCAGGTCTAGGAGGTGCTGAGGGGAAGGAGCCAGCTTTTAGAGGTCTCCTTGGCAGTTGGACTTGGTTGCAAGCCCACAGAAGACGGTTTGTTTCCAGTCTCCCTGGACCAGCTGGCAGTGAGGCGCCCATCCCAGAACAGCAATCTGTTGCTGTCAGGGTACAAGGAATCACAGCCTTTCTGCAGCAAACAAATGGGGTTTGCACACAGCTTGTGTTCCCACTCGGTCTCTCTTGTTTACCAGGCTGCAAGAGCGCAGGGGTATCAGGCAGCTGGGTGAGACACAGCTGGTGCTTCCCATGGTAAGCACACCCCATCCACACATGCAAGGCCAGCTGTGAATTGTGGAGCTTCAACAGGTCTGAAAAATGGGACCAAAACAGCTCCTGGCTCCGCTTATGCTGTGCTTTATCCCTTTGGATTCCCCATGGGGCTAAACAGCTTCCCTAGGAAAGTGTGTGTGGGTGCAAACGCACTGAGTGCATTTCAGGCACCAGGGACCTGGGGGAGTCTAAGCCACAGCTGGGCTAATTTTGGCCCCTTTTTGCGGGGTTCAAGCTGGGGCTTCCTTAATGCATGCAGGGAGTATCTCAGGAGTCCTTTCCCCACCAGTCAGATGTGGATGACAAGCTATGAACTGAATTAGCTTGCTATCTCTGCTGCTTTTCAGTGAGGAGCAGAGCCCAGCCCTGGCCTCTCCTGAACGCTTCAAATCAAACTCAGACCCATTTGCAAGCCTGGCTCAACCATCTGGCTGTGCCGAGGGGCTGAGGGATGGTTTGGGGCTGAGACATTGCATTTCTGTCTGTCTGCAGTGGTAGGGGGAGCAGGGCTGCAGGGGCAGGGCAAGGATGCGTGCTGGCATGCAGATGCCCTCACGATGTGCCCCATGTCGCTGAGCGATGATGGTGGATAAAAGCTTCTGTCTTCCCATCACCAGAGCGGCAGGGCCGGGGCAGAGGTCTCTGTTAGCAGGTGATGGATGGCGTGTGTCTCCTGTCTGTCCCCCGGCTGGCTCATCCATCACTCATCCCGATGACAGCAGTCATCACAGGGAGAGTGGTGGGGGTCCAGCCCCTCTCCCTAGCCTGCCACCCCAACACTGGGGTGAGGGGCTGGAGCTGCCTTGACTCACTGAAAGCCCAATGAGGCTGAAAAACAAACTTTGCCGGCAGGGCTCGCCCCAGGATGCAGGCGAGATGAATAACGCCGCTCCGGCGAGCAATTTGTAGGGTTTTGAAAAGCTGTCAGCCCAGGGAGGAGTGCGCTTTGACGGGTTCATTGGGGACTTTGCCTTCCTCCAGCAGCGCCCTGGCTGTCAGCATCCCTTGATCATGCCTGCTCCATGCCGGAGGGAGCTGGCAGCAAAAGGGGACCTGAGGCAAATGGCTTTGGGGTGCTGCTTGCATAGCTCTGATTTACTGAAAGATTATTTTTTGGGGGAGTGAAAAATGCATGTTCCTAGTGATGTCTTGCAAGAAAATTATATCTCCTATCATAATGCTGGGGAGCTGAGGCTGCCCGGCTTGGTCCAAAAGTCCTGTTCTCCACATGCTTCTCCCTGCCCAGGTAGAGATCTGGCATGGAAATGGGCCAGTGCAGAGCTGCAATTCACATTGTCTCAGCTAAAATGGAGAAAAATCTTCTTGGATGGAGAAGACTGATCCTCAGGAGGTTTTCCAAGCTGCTTCTCAATTTACTCGTCTGTAAAGCACAAACTCTTTGGATGCTTGGAGGAAACGCAGGCAGGAGGAGTGGCTGCTAGCTCTAATTCCTGCAATTTAAGTCATCATGTCCCTTTAAGTGTCAAATAACTGCCTTGACGAGAAAAGCAAATGGGGTTAAAAAGAGAAAATTGCTCTGCTTTAAGAGGCGGGAGGAGGAAATTGCACTGGTGCCACTGATAAATATAGAAAGTGTAAAACTCTCCTAATGGAGCAGATGAGGCAGTGCTGGGCTGCTGGCCCATTTAATTATTTGACAGGTGAATTGGGAGTTTTCTACATAAATGGAAGGAAAACGAATTTGGCAATTTTTAGCCCAAAGGGATTCCCAGCTGGCGGCAATGGGGCTCCCTGGGGAAATTGACTCAGAGTCAGCATCCCTGCGTGCTGATGGGGGAGAGCATCCTCCCTCCCAGTGCCCCAAAACCGCCCTGTGATCTCTGAGATCCTGCAGGGTCCCCTTGAGGAAACAACTTGCTTAAAAATAATAAGAATTAGAATATATCAAGCTCAGCCCAAATCCAAGATAAAAATCCCGCCATCCCTGCTGCTGGCTTGGAAATGGGAGCAGAGGAGCGGTGTCTGCCTGTAGCAATGGGGGTTACTGGAGCAGCAAGGAGGGCTGAGGCTGGCAGGATGAAACGATGAATAAAACAGTGTTTGCTTTCCTGCCTCACTTTTCTTCCTCTTGCTTTTGTTTTGTTGGGGATCTACTAAAGGGCTTTAACTGCTCCGGTGTTTTTCCTTGGAGGGTGGTTTTCTCCTGCTGCATGAAGGTGTTGGGAAATACCCCTTGTAATACAATTGGGTTTGCTTCAAAAATGAGCTCGGGCTGCCTCGGGCCGTCAGTGGAGCTGAAGTTCTCCAACCATATGGTTGTTTATCTTAGGGCTGTGTTTTGAGTGCTGCTTGCCAGAGTCTAGAGCTTTGCAGTGGGGAGGATACGCTTTCTAGCTCCTAGAAAGGGAAACGCTGTGCGTGCTGGCTCCTTCCATTTGGGAAGCTGGTGGCTGTTCCTTGCCTTGCGCACCCAGCTCTGTGTCTTCCTGGAGGCTATTTTCCAAGGGCAAGGGTTTCTTCATCAGATGCTAATTGTAGATGTCATTATAGGGGGGCTGCACTCTCCTTCCATCCCATCCCAACAGCTCCAAGGCACTGGGGAGCAAATCTCAGTGGCATCTCGGCAAAGAGGGAGAAAGCATCCACGGCTGGACCCAGCAGGTTAACACCTCCACGTGTTGCATCAGCAAACAGTGGATGAGCCCGTGTGCCTTCCACCAATGCAGGGGCTTGTGGCATCATGCAAAAGCCCTTTGCTTTGAAGGGGCAGCATCCCGCTGCAACTGCATCCTGCAAACACCAGCTCCCAGCCTTGCTTGAAGGACCATGGTGCTGGGGATGCCCATTGGTGCAGCTCGGTGCTCCTCTCCCATGGGTGGGAGCAGGGGTCGGAGGAAGAAGAGTGCTGATACTGTTTTAATCTTCCTTTTAACTGTAATTGTGTTTGGCTGGCTCCCCCGAGCTTGTTCCAGGCGATGCATTTTTCCCAGCTAGATTGCTTTCCTTGTTTTGCTCATTGGAGACAGGCCGGGGCCTGTGTCATGCCAGCTATGCATTAATAGAGCCTCAAATGAGATTTCTCAGCCTCAAATCTGATTAGTGCCGAGGCTCCGGTTGCTTTGGAGAGCGGGGCAGACAGACAAGGAGCCATGATGTTTGGGCAGGGGGGTGTGCAAACCCATACAGATGTGGGATGTCATGCTGTACCCTAACACCCTGGGCTTGTGGGGACCAACATGGAGCCTGGGGACATGGGGACAGCAGGGCACAGTGTAGCTGGGATGGAACGCGTCTTCCACTCCCAGAAAACCTTGAATTCAGGATGCTAAATTGTCCTCTGCACAGCATGTTGGGAGAAGGCTGGTCTGGGTGAAGCAGCTCTATCCGCTCGCCCATCAGCTGCCAAGTCCTTGCTGGGCTGCTTGTGGCCTGTAAGCCCATATTTCACCCTATTTTGCTGCCTGGTGATGTGTGAAATCCCATCCCCACCCCAGCTTCCCTGTGCCCGGAGGTGTGTTTTGTTTGCTGCCCATGGCAGAGCCGATCAGCTGTTAGCTGGCTGCTCACACCTGTTATGAGGAGATGCTCTGCAGCATCCTGGGGGCTTTTGGTGTGCTCTTACATCCCAGATCCCCAAGATTCAGCCATGAGAAGGGGCTGGATCTGCTAGGTTGTTCCAGGGGACACCTGGGCACCCAGCATTCTCAGGCTGGCCTGGCTCTGGGATGTCCTGGCCATGCTCCAGCCCTTCCTTGCGTTCAGACCCCCCATGGCACAGCACTGGAGGTGCAACGTATGGGCTGGTCCTGAAGCTTGTTTAAAGCCAAGTGGCACTTTTTTTCCCCATCCTCTTTCCTGCCAGGGGAGGGGAAGCAGCTTGCCGGTGTTTAGCTGCCGTAAGGAGGCTTGAAAGGAGCCTGGGGAGACATCACTTAGGAAAACTCACACCAGCCCCAGTCCATCTTTGCTCATGGAGCCTACTATTATTTTATGAAGTCTCAGGAGGAGGATAAAGCTGACACGTTCCCAACAGCCACTCATAAATTGCCAGGGACAGGGAGGAGCTCAGGGCTGCAAGCGCTCCCACTGTATCCCTGCTCCCATGGCAGCATTGTTCCTGGCTTTAGCCAGGGCTGGGGGCACATGGGGCTCACTATGAAGGGCCAGGAGGGTCCTTAGTTCTTCCATGGCAGGGCAGGGGCTGGTGTCTTCTCCTGCAGAGCAGCGGTGCATCATCCCAGGGAGCACTGGCAGGGCTGTGTTTGGGGTTGAGGAGGTGAATGCTGCAGGTGTACAGCCCCAGGCACTCACCTCCCATCTCGTGCTGTCCAACACACCGGAGAAATCAAAATTCAAGGAGCATCCTGCAAGCACCAACCGTCTGCCAGGGGGAAAATGCAGCTGTGGTCACCAGCTGTGGGCAGGGGCCAAGCCGGGATGGAGGAGCCCCTACAGTGCCATGCCTGGAGGTCCCTGCTGGCTCCCAGCCCGGGCTGTTCTCCCCGAACTAAACGCCAGGCTCTTGAGGCTATTTATGTCTTGTCAGCCCGCAGCCAGAAGCAATTTAATCTTGGCTGAGCACTGCTGTAGAGGAGCTGCCTGGACCTCGATGCTTCTTTCAAGATGATAAAGAGTTGATAGAAAAACAAATTACGATGATGGCAGCTCAGGCACCGTTAATCAACCTTCCCGCAATGTTACAGTGTGAATAATTAATAATCATCATTATGGATGCTTTAAGTGTGGCTTGGGGTTAAGGCGCTGTGTGGGATCAGGGCAGTGGATTGCATGAAATGCTTGAGATGCTCTGCAGGAGTCAATGATGCTCCAAGGGACCTCAAAATGTTTTAAATATATGGTGCCCTCAGCTGAGACCCTTGGGGACATGGGAACTTTATTTGTTCTCTGCCTCCAGAAGCTACAGGTTGTAAACTCCTGGGTGAGAGCACTTGGCTTGGCAGGGATGGAGAAGTTTTGCTTCCCACTTAGTAAGAGAGCTGAAAAACAAGCGTGGGCTCTACCTGGAACTGCAGGCACCCTCTGTTCTGGAAGAAATACTGAATTTCCTCCTAGCTTTGAATAGTGACTAGAGGGTTTTTTTGGTAGTTAATCACAGCTTTGCTGAGGGTTTCGGGTACAGTTGCCTGCAAAGCCTGGCATTGTTCATGCCTGCTATTTTTAAAATGTTTTGTTCTCCTGCTGACTTTTACTTAGCTTAACTGCTTGCGAGTTTTCTATTAAAACCCCTCACTAATTATTGTGCTGTAACCATTGCTAGTGGTGAAACCTACTTGTTTTTTTAGGGAGATGTAAATACAAGCATTGGGTATGAAGATGTGTACTAAGAAACCTGCTTCTGTTACCTGGAATGTGAAGGAAAATAGGGAAAACATAGGAAAATGTCCCAAAATAGTGACCTGGAGCTGTAAATAAGGGTGTGGTATGGGACACTGATCTAGCATCACAGCTTAGGTCCTGGGGTCCCCCAGAGCAGGGCTCCATCAGTGAGCTCAGAGGTGTCCATGCAATTCAAAGCAAGGTTGTTTCGTGGCTCTGCCAGCTGGAATTCGTCTGGATTGGATTTTCAGTAAGTATTTGGGGTGCAAATACTCACTAAAACTCAAGAGTAAGAGCTTGAACAGATGCATTCTTGAAAGGAGAGAGAGGTCTCCAGGGAGAGCATCCCTGCCTGTGCTGCCTGTACACCCCTGCGTGCTTCCTGCCCGTGAATCTGGCACCCTGCCTCTTTGAAGCCCCCATCCATCCTTGCCCTCCCTTGGTGATGCAGCTGCATGTTGATACAGCCCAGGGGTCTTAAACCTGAGTCTGTGCTTTTTTCCTCCTTTCCCTGCTCCATCCCACAGTTTGCCCTCTTTGCTGATGCTGGGATGGGGAAAAATCAGGCTTTTTTTTTTTTTTTTAAGACAGTTTTTATGCTCTTCCACACACACCCCTTTTTCCCTTCCTCTCTGGAAAAGCCTTGGAAAGGTGTCAGGGCTTGCCATGCCAGGCTTTTAGGGGTGCAGGGAGAGCTGGGGTGCTCAGGCAGGGAGCAAAGCTGCTCTGGCTGCCAGTGGGGAGAGCCCGTGCCTGTGGGGGGTGACTTGATGGGTAACATCTCACATCAGTGCACGAAACCCTGTAATTTCCCCTCTCCATCAGTGTCATTGGGCAGCGGGATAATTGCCATGGAGCTGGAGCTGGGGTGAGATTGGAATCCATCCCCCCCCATCTGCTCTGCAGGTCGGGGAATCATCCCCACTTTGTGTTTCTGCTTCTTTGGTGCCATGTTCTGGCTGTCACGGATGCTGATCCAGTTCCCAGCACCTAGTTTCCAACTTCTTCTGAGCTGACAGTAAGAAAAATAAGGAGAGGAAAAACCTGATTTAAATGTTTTTTCTGAGCCATTGGTGGCCAGAGCACCCAGGTTTCCATCCCACAAGTGATCCTCAGGCTTGAGCTTGTTATCCCCCACGGTGATGGGTCACCTCCCTGCTGCCAAGCCCATCACCACTGCAGCCAGGTGGCCTTGGGAGAGACAAGGAAGAGGGCTTAGGATGAACCAGCCCCTCATTACAGAGTTTGGAGGCAAAGCCATACGTCAGAGGGGATTTGCAGACAGCGGCTTTGAGAAGCCCACAGGGTGGTTGCTGGGCTGGAGCTCTCGCTTTCACCCCAGGAAGTCAGAAGGATGCACGGAAGGGTTTGCTTTTCAGGGTCTGAAGCAGTGCAGGGTGGGTTTTAACCCTGTAGGCACAGCACTACACAATATTAGATGCATTAATGCTGTGTGCTGCTCAAGACGGTGGCATGGCAAGGATGCAGCTGAGGGGGACGGCACCGTCTCTCACTTGAATGGGGTGTGATGGGCACGGGCACGGTCCCCCCCTCTGCGGGTGAGGAGCGGCAGCTTGTGGTTCTGCTGCTCCTTATCACATCAGCTGGTGGGAATTAATGAGCTGGGGTGGGGGGAGCTGCCACTCTCTCCCCTTTCCCCTCCCCAGATTGGGCTGAGATCCCAAGTCCTGTGGAGTACCTATAAATTGCAGATGCCTGGGCTGGTGACAAGGAGAAGCAGGGGGATGGCAGGGGCCTGGGAAGGGGTTGTTGGCAGGTCAGAAGGCCATGGGGGAAATGGAGGTGCTTTAGATTGTTAATCCCTGTTTTGGTGACCTGGCTTGAGGTCTCTGGTCCGACCATGGCACAGCTGGCCCCCATGGGATGATGCTGAGCAGGGATGCTGGGCTGGTTTCACCCCATGCAGGATGCTCTTATGCTGCTGGGTGTCCTCCCAGAGAGCCTAGCACTCATTGTGGCCCTGCTGTGGCATAATGTGGAGCCACAGCTAGGCACTGGGGACAGGGAAGAGGCAGCTGTGATAGGAATGTGCCAGGGACATCATCTTCCCAGTTTGTTCTCCCTCATTCAGGCTCTCAGCATCAAGCAAAGCTTGTGAGGGCCAGCTTGGGTGACGGAGATGTGCTGAGGACACCATCTACCCAGCTTGTTCTCCCCCACCTGGGCTCTCAGTATAAAGCAGGGGTTGTGGGGACAATTTTGGGTGCTGGAGATGCAGCAGGGGCATCATCTCCCCCATCTGGGCTCTGAGCATTGAAATGGGGCTGTGGTGACAAGGCTGGGTGATGGGGACATGCCTGCAGCTTTGCCAGCTGCTCCCCACCTTGACATCTCTCATGCTTGCTCCCGCAGGTATCTGAGTCCCCCATTGGGATGGAAGAGCCCAGACATGCACTGGGAGCTGGTGGGGGGCACATGGCACGTGTGGGAAAAGAAGCCATAACCGTCACCCTTCATGGTGCCAGCAACCTGCCGACCACGCGAGAGGGCCGGGTGCCATGGCCGTATGTTGTCGTGTGAGTACCCAGCATCCATGAAGGGGGGACAACCAGGACGCAGTGGTTTAGGAGCTGTCACCCTGTTATTAACTCTTTGGAAGCCCTGGGGAGGGGGGAACCTCTTTTGTGGTGACATGCACAAGCATCACCTCCATGGGATGCTCAGTGTGGAGAGAGGAGCTGGGATTCCTCGCTGAGGTGGCAAAGGCAGAGGACGGGGCTCACTGGAGCCTTGGGAAAAAAGTGTTCCTAATATTGAAAGTATAAAATGATGTCAAAGAATCCACAGGGTAATGCTGTCTAGGTTTCAACATTATATCACAATAAATAAAAGAGTGTTTTAATAAATAAAACAGAATGCTTGGGTAAGGAGAACTTGGCTTCTCGTGCATTATGCATGTGCCAGGGGACTCAATTAGCTGGTCATACTTTGGTCTGTGTTAAGAGGGAGGCCGCTCCATTCGGCGTTGCTGCGGGGTGAGCTTGGGATCCCAAAGAGCTCTTCCAGGAGGCAGAGCGGCTTCAGCGCTGCTTCCCTGGAAAAGGGAGGAGAAAGCAGCTGTTGGTGGCTTCAGAGCATCACCTGCCTCCTTATGGAGTTTGATTTCTCCAGGGCATCTCCCTGGGGCAGGGCTGGGCAGGCTGGTACCCAAGCAGGTGTATCAATGCCAGGGAACAGGGGAGCAGGGCCAGGGCTCACCCGCTGGGGACAATCAACAGCCAGAGCTGTGAAAACCTGGCAACATCTTCTCTGCAAGCGTGTAGAGCAAACTGTTGCTTGCTCTGTGTTTTGCAATGTAGAAACCCTGAGCTCTGTGATGGAGGGGGATCCCAAGTTCTGTTGGCGTGGCACAGTGTGCCTGTTCTCCACAGTGCCTGGCACCAGCCCTGTTGGACATCCTGGAAGCTCCCTGGGCAGGAGGGATGCAGCTCTCCATCATGGGGGCAGCATTTGTCAGGTTTTTGGGGCTGGCTGTCACCTGCAGCCCAGCAGGAGCCAGCTGGCACATGGGCTAGCAGCCCCCACTGCCGCCCCTCCATCACCCCTTCCCCTCTTTCCCACCCCCCCATGCCAAGGACCCGCTTTCTGCCCTGACAGCCTGAGTAACTCCACCGCAAGAGTTGTCTCTATTTCCATAAACCAATTATACCCAGATAATCTCAGGAGATTTAAACATCAATATCCTAAATGATAGCACGAGGGTGGCGTGTGATTGTTGCATCTCTCTGCATTCTGGTGCTGCTCCATCACTGCATTGCCATGGTAACGGGGGAGTGATGGAGGGGAGGGGAGGGTGGTATTAGGGATGCAGGACACATGAGGGGCCTTTTAGTAACCATAGTGAGGGAGCCAAGGCAGAAGGGAATCAGTTATTGTTTTTCAGGGCGCTTGCTTTTGAAGGAGAGTAGCATGCTGCAGTTAAAAGGTGGGTTTTTACGGACGGGAAGAAGTGGTCGGTGGATGTGCCAGTGGGGACCTGGTGGCAGCCGATCCCCGCAGAGTGGCTGGGTACCACCAGTGGAGCCAGCCCAAGCTCAAACTGCTGGCACCCAGAGCATCACCCCCCAAAATCGGGAGTGGGATGGCAGGAGGGGAGCAATACCACTCGCACCAGCCCTTTGGGCTGCGCCCAGTCAGTTGCTCATGCCCAGACTCGGCATCCCATAGCACTCTGTAGTTGTGTGCATCGCTTCCACATCTTGGTGCAGAGGATCCGGGAGGGGAAGGCTTGGCAGATTAAATCTGAAAGACCTCGAGCAGCAGGAAAGCCTGCATAGGCATCCCGACGGACTTGGGCTCATCCCTGCCCCAGAGACCATGGGGCTTCTCCAGGGACCGGGCAGCAGCTTGGCTCTGCTCCT
Organism: Scopus umbretta; assembly: GCA_013400535.1. Taxonomy (NCBI): domain Eukaryota; kingdom Metazoa; phylum Chordata; class Aves; order Pelecaniformes; family Scopidae; genus Scopus; species Scopus umbretta. The sequence goes on along the minus strand of VZTL01056527.1, from coordinate 132,207 downwards.
CATCCTCTGAGTACTGAGCAAATCCCCGCTCCCTGCTTTCAGGGGCACCCGTGGGTTTGCTCTGCTTCTTTCTTTCACTCCCTCATGAGCACAGATAAATTGCTCCTGGACCACTGTGATGCAGGGATGACCTTGGCGCGCCAGAGCCAGGTGTGTTTGCAATTAACGGCACAAAGCCCATGGCTCCGGCCAGCTTCTCCTCTCCATTGAGTACCGCAGGCAAGTGAAAGTACCTCCTCACTTCTTCCTTTCTGCTCTTCAGCGCCAAGAGAAGAAATTCAAGGTCGCTGCTAAATGTGCCGTCTGCTCCCAGCCTGGGGGATGGGGGCTGGTCATGGTGCAGATGGGATGCTCCACCTGGGAAGGCATTAGGGTGTTCCTGCAAGCAAAGCCTTTTGGCTCTGAGAAATGCCCCAAAATAAACCAGGGGCTCAGCTGATAACCCCAGAGCAAGGGGGTGTGGGAAGAGGGACCAAGTGGGGTATTTGGGGGTCCCTTTCTTGCCCCAGTGCCTGGCTTAAGTCATGCTGGGACGAAGATGGACCATCCCAGGGTTACAGCATCAGGAGCAGCATAAAAATTTGGTTTCTCAAAGGAGGGGAGAGATTAGAATTCTTCTTTTCTCTTTCTGAATCTTTTCAGAATTTGCTCTTACACCTTATGTGATTTATTTATCTGTATTCATTTACCCAAATGGTACCCGAGTCTCCCAAGCTCAGCACCAAGCACAGTGGGGCTGTGTGGTGGGGGGCAGCCTCACCTTCCCCAGGGCCAGATCCTGCAACCGCCGCATAAGTAAGACCCTGGATGTCAGGGGTGGCTATGAACTGTGGCTGTGCTGCGTGGGATTTTTCTTCTCTAAGAATGATATGCCTGCACCATTGTGCTGCCTCTGCAGGGATGTTGGCCCCAAGAAATAACTCACCCTGTAGAGATAAGAACTTATCACACCGGATAAATAAATATTTACGGGGGCTGGGCACAACCCTGCCAAGCCTTTTGCTGGGCATCCATGTGTCATATGCAGTGGGGTGCCTGTGTGATGCTGTCCCCAAGCACCATAGCCAAGATGTTGTGTGTAATAACTCCCAAGGGGGTGGCTGTCTTTATCTTTTATCTTTATCTTTTATCGCAGTGGTGGGTGACTTGGTGCATCCCCACACAGCAGAGTGAAATGCCTGTCCTGGAGCAGGCGGGGAGGGATGCGGAGCATCAGAGGAGCATCTCTTGGTCCAGCCCAGCCATGTTCTGCCCCAAGGCATGCGATCCCATGGGCAGCTATCTGCAGCGCCTGCTCGCTGGAGACCCCATTTCCCACCCTACCAAGTGGGTCTGGAGCTGGCTGGGGTGAGGATGAGACATCAAACCATCTCTGCCCTCCATTGTTCCTGCTGCCCCTGGCCTATTCATTTGATTTTGAAGCACATCCCCATGTGTTGAACTGTTGTGGGTTGTTCCTTCCCCACCCCCCCAAATCACAGCTCTTTTTGAATGCGCTTTCCTCCTCAGGCAAGTCTATAATGAAGAGGACCCAGAGCAGCCAGTTCTCACCCTCCTCCTCCCACCTCCCCCAGCACAGGTCTTGCTTCATTCGGACTCTGAGCACGTTGCTGGTAGAGCAATCCCCCACAGAGCTCATTACTGGAGAGCCGATTTTCTTCCAGCCCCTCCACAATGGTGCCAATGCTAATTCCCACCTGCCAGAGTTGGTCAGCTCAGCTCCATCCCTGCAGGATGCAGGTGGGCTTCTCCAGTGGAGAAGGGGACGCATGGGAGATTGGAGAGGAGCACGGGGCATGGATACAGCTTGGCTGAGGGACTGTTAGACCAGTCTCTCCAGCAATGAGAAAGGATAGAGGACTTGTGAGTGTGGAGCACCCTCTCCCATCTGTCTCATACCTCTGGGATGAACCTCCTTGGTCCCATGCTGCAGCTGGAAGGACCTTTATCATCTCCTTTCCTCCAGAGGTGGGGTGGCAAAGTGCCACCATGTGTTCTCTGTCACTGCAGTGCTCTGGTAACCTCTCCCTAAGAGCCGTGTTGGCTCTGCTCCAGCAAGAGCTTTCCTGGAGGAGCCAGCACTGGACACTTCATCATCTTAATATCCAGATCAACCTGTTGATGGGACTGGGACATCTGTGTCACGTTGGCTTGACGCCACGCCACTGTCCCCCTTCACCCTGTGGTCAGGAATGGAGAGGTCACCATGTCACCACGAGTGGGATGCTGCCATGGTGTTGAGACCCCCAGGGTAACACTGAGTGTCTTGCTGGGCAGCAGAGACCTCCTAAAAGATCTGCCAGCCCCCTAATGGGGGGGGACACGTTATTGTAACTAGCCAAGCTTATGAGTAATTGATGATCAATTGATAAATGTGGGAGGAACAACCTGAAAACAGCCCTGATGGTGATGGTCCTGTACCAGCATGGATGAAGGATTACCCAGGGCCCATAGCTGCTAACATCGCCATAATTATTGTTCAGCCTAGTTATATGTTGAGTTTAATGATTGCAGTCGTTAACATTCAATCTTCTCTCTCCTTTCCCAGCAGCCTCCTCCCTGTCCCTTCGTCAATACAACCGGATAATTAGCATCCGGGGTCTGAAATAGCCTTTCGGATAAAAGAGGCTGCAAACACCATCACTGGGGGCTCGGCAGGATCTGGCAGCTGAGAGTAAAACTGGCCCTGGACCCCCAGCGCAGCCTCCCCAGAGCAGGGGCAGAGCTTTGCTAAGGATGGTGGGAGGGTGGGCTGGCCACTGTTAGCTGCACTGAGCGGGGACAGTGCTCATCCCTCTTCCAGGCCCAGCTCCCTGCTGACACATTCCCCTTCCTCACTCAGTAACCAGCCTGTTTTGTCTCCCTTTTCCTCCCAGTAAGACCAGCAGAGGGGGTGAACAGAAGCCAGAGGTGACCAGTGCATCCTCAGTGCCCACCCACACACCCACCTGGGAGGAGGAGGTGACGGTAGAAATGGATGCTGAAGATGCAGGCTGGGCAGGTGAGAACACTGGAGGGCCATGGGGACAGGGATGCTGGAGACCAGGACATGGGACTGATCTCCACAAAGGGTTGACTTCGGGATATTAGAGAGCCTGTGAAGGACCCAGAAGGACCCAGAGCAGCACCCAGGCAGAGGGTGGCAGTGATGGAGACAAGCTATGCCCTGAGCCCTGCCTGGCTGCAGTGGCTTCAGAGTAGGACCAAGAAGGACATGGCCCCAGGTACAGTGCTTCAGGATGGGGCAAGTGACTGTGGCAAGCTCTGGGTGTCCTCCAAAGCATCCCATGGGAATTGGCATCAGGGGAAAGCACCCCAGATCTTTCCCCTCTGCCATCCCAACCCCAACACCTTGTATCAGTTGGACCCACATCATGATGCTGTTACTCCCTGTGCAAGGCTGCTAAGTCTGTAACTGTAATAAAACTCATGGCATTAGGGACTGGGATTTGATTATAAAGAGACCCTTGCAAAACAAACTGTGGGAGCCAATCTTCATGTTGTGCCTAATCCCATTAGGCCCTGACCTAAAATTGAGGAGCTTTTGATGTACTTTGGACCTGCCCCATGCAGTACCATGAGAGATGTGGGGAGACCCAACGGGACTTCCAGCCCCGCTCATCTGCCTCTCAGCATTCCTCAGATGTTCAGAGATGTTCATCCCCTAGATATTCAGACCAGATCTGTCATTTCCAGGTGCAGCTTGCACCTTTTCTTGCCCAGAAATATGCCCATCGGCAGGGCTGCCAAGCGTGATCTGTCATCAAGGATGACTAGCAGAAAAGCCACTTGTCTCTTGCTTGACCCCAGATCATTTTCCCTAGTGCTGTTTCTACAAGGGGCTAGGAGAAAAAGAAAATCTCCATATAAATTGAGCACTTGCTGAAAAGCACGAGCTTGAGAAAGTGTGGCCCGTGCACTTGCCTGGTCCATCATCTTCATTTTGAGAACATGCATGACCTGTGACATTGCCAGGCTGGCCAAGCAGGAGTTAAGGCAGGTGCCTCCGCACAGTCATTAAGCTGGGGGAAGGGAAGCCCAAGTCTTGATGGAAGCATAAAGAGAGGGCGGTTTTCCCTTCCATCAGCTTTTTTTTTTTTGATAAAAGACTCCTGCTCGTGCTTGTCAAATAAATTGCAGCTTTGCTTTAAACTAAAGGAAGAGCTGGGGGCGCCAGCACCCGTGGAGGTGATGCTGCCATGTCAGGGGGCAGACAGGGACCAGGCACCCCTGAGAGGGCAGATGCCATGGTGGCAAGTGTCTGCAAAACCCACCCATGGGCTGCAGGCTGACCCTGGGGCAGGGAGGACTCAGGGCGGATCCACCCTGGCAGCTGAGCAGGGCGAGCTGGAGACAGGGAGGTGGATTACATGGATCAGTGGGAAATCCCAGCTTCTTAAATGGGAATCTGAGCTGTGTTGGTGCCAGTTGCTCACAGACTTCACTTTCTTGGGGATGCCTGGGACATGCTCTCAATGGCTCCTTGGGATGCATGTGTGTGTGTGTGCATATAAACCCTGGACGGGTGTAAATTCTGTCCCTGTCCACCCCACCGTGACCTGCCCCCACTTATCCTGACAGCTGACCCTTTCTCTTCCAGCTCTGACTCTAACTGTGGCAGACAAAGCCACCAAGGAGGCGTTGGGGACATTCCAGCTGCCAGTGAGGCACCTCCAGCCCTTCCAGCCTCACCACTGCAGGCTGGTGCTGGTAGGTACGGTGCCTGGCCCTCCATCCCGCTGCTTATTCCTGCTTATAACTTTGATTTTCACCCCAGGGCTGTAGCTGGGGGTTGTGGGCAAAGGGAGCCTTGTGTAACAGCATAATCCCAGTGGGAAAACCCAATTTGGCAAGTCAGAGAAGGTGCTCAAAGAGGCTTGTGAGCTTCCCATGAAATGGGAACAAGGCAGGCGTTGTGCTGGGCCTTTTTCATACCTCTCTGGTGAGAAAAACGTGGAGGAAAAACGATGGGATTGCAAGCTGGGAAGTGCTTTCACCCTCAGCATCCTGGGGAAGAAGGTGCGGGGCTGGGCCATACAGCAGTGTTCATTAAATGGGGGCCACTGTGCATTAATTAATGCAGGCAGATACCCAGCCCCAGAGAGGAGCCACTTCTTAAGCCCCTCAGTGGGTATTTCTCCGTCCCAACATCTTAACAGTCGTGGGGACTTGGCTGATAGCTTCCTGTACAGCAGAGACCTGGCAAACTCATTCAATACTTCCCCCAAATCAGCCTCCCCTATGCTCTAGCTGGCAGAAATTAGTTTCCTCTTCTCTGCACAGAGATTGGGAGTGATTAAATATTTACATGCAGAAGGATTTATTATATTGATCTTTTCCGGGAAGGCTCCAGGGGACAGTGAGCTTTAATTATCAGTTGGTGCTTTATTGTCAGCGATGGGCTGTCTGCGCGCCCAGTGCCCGCGTTTTGTGGCCTTGACCCTTCCTCCTCCCACGGTTCACTCTCCTCTGCAAACAGCCAAGGACGCAGGACCCCGCGCAGACAGTCCTGTATGTCACCATCATCCGCAAAGGGAGCTTCATCCCTCGCTGCAACGGATTGAGCTACGTGGCCTTGGAGGTGAGAAGTGGCCCTGGGAACAGGAGGTGGCGGGGGGGTTTGCAGGGTCCAAGAAGGACCAGAGCATCTCGACTCGGAGAGGATTCTGCTGCACATTGTCTCCTGCTCCACTGGCTGTTGATGCTTATTTCGGGCAGCTTGGTTTTCGTCCCCATTTGCTGACCCCTTACCATGGGCTCCCTGCCTCCCAGGTGCTGCTGCAGGGACTGTCAGCTCCCGTGGCTACCACCCTCGAGGCCCTTGTTGCGGTGGCCAGAATTGTGACCAACGTTCAGGAGTACGAGTGAGTTATGGCGATGGGGGGCTGTTGGTGACACGGGTGGGGTGTGCTGGGCTTGGGACAACCTGAGCATCCCTGGTGCCGCCATCCCCTCCTGTGGTGCTTGGCTTGCCAGGAGCAGACACGACTCTGCATGTGCTGACTCTCCCCCTTTCCATCACCAGGCACCACATGGAGAAGCATCCCATCGCCTGTCCCAGCATCAGCCCCACGACCATCACATTCCCAGACCCTCCGGCAGCAGCCTTCAACATCGCCCGAGCTGCCAATCATGGCTGCCCGCAGGTACGAGGCCGAGCTCGTCCACGGGGATGCACGGGTCTGGTAGCATCCATCCCATCTGGGTACAAACGAACATCCCTCCTTCAGCAGGGGAGCTGAGCACCCTGTGCAGGGAAAAGCTTAAGGGGCAAAGCAATTCTTTGAGCATCAAAGACACGGTCCCCACGTCTGCCTCACCCTGCCTGCAGAAACCCACGGGCAGCTCCTCATTTGTGCTTTTGTCCTTTGTTTTGCCTCCTGCTCCATTCACGCCTCCAGCTCGAGTGCCGCCTCTCGAAGGCAGAGACCTTCTCCTCCCCGGGCCTCAAGTACCACCGGGAGAGCTAGCGACGCACATCTTCAAAATAGCTGTTGCCAGGGAAACATATGCTTTCAGCACATGGCATCATCGGAGAGCAGGAGGAGGGCCCTGCTTTTGTTCCTGAGCCCTGCCAAAAATTAGCAGGGAGGGAGAGGCAGGGGACTGGAGGGATGCTGGGGCAGGGAGGAGGTGTGATGGGGCAGCCACGCCAGAAGCCAGAGTGAAGCTGCCACCCCTCAAAACCAGAGCTGCTCCATCCCTTCACCTCTGAAAAGTGCCAGCCGAAAGCAATGGCAAGGGCAGATGTCCAGCCACCCTGAAAAGAGGGTTCCAGCTGGTCCCAAATGCTGGGAAGCACACATTTCTCTGTCTCAGTCCTTCTCCCCCATGTGTTGAATTTTGATCGTCTTGGAATGAAACGCCCTGTATCAACACGTTCAGGGAGCCCATAAATAAAATATTACTTAGAGGAAGCCAGTCAAATGCCAAGTTGCCCATGAAGCAGTGAATGATCATAAAAATCGCTAGTGCGTTTCATTCATTACAATAATTGTTGTTTTATTGCCCCAGCCTCCACCACCCTGGGTTGTTCTTTGCAGGTGAGAGGCGGGGGGAGCACCAGGGACCTTGGGACTGCACCTGCTTTGGGCGCCCCTGGTACCAGCACCCCCAGCCCCACCATTGCATTGGGTTTGGGGTACGGACTGCCCACACCAACTCTGAAGCAGATATTAGGAAAGAAATCTCCATAAGCTTGCCTCCGTGTTCTCTTCCACCCCCCCACTCTTTGCTCCAGGATGCAGCACCCCAAGGCTGCAGTTTCCCAGCAGAAGCAGGGATATTTCTCTCCTCTGAAGGCAGTCAAAATCCATTTCCTTCAGATTTATATGGATAAATACACACACAAACCCATGTGAACTTGTGGGACCCAGGCGCTGGGCAAGCCCAAGCTGAGCCCCGCAGCCCTGGCACAAGCAGCAGTGCCAGCACGGAGCCGTGGGAGCCCAACATGGGAGGACGAGTGATTAAACCCAGCCATCTGGCCTGCGTGCATGCTGCTGCCTCCCCCTCCTCCTCTTTCTCCTCCTCCACTCCGCGCCCACATGGCTCTGTCTGCCTTTGCACATCGCCAAGGATGCTCTCCCTGGGGATGCAAGGACAGGGTGCCCTGGGGAGCTGTGTAATGCCCAACCACCCTCTCTTCCCATCTCCTGCCTCAGTTTCCCCACCTGTAGGATGTGATTTCTTCTCAGGGAAGATGAACTCCTAATGCCTCATAGAGGAAAGGTTAGGGGAAGACTGGGAGGTGGAGGAGGAGGGAGTGTTGCTGCTCTGGTTCCAGAGGTTAATGGCTTTCCCTGAGCGAACTCCTGGGCAGGCTAATCGGATTCGATAATTCTGCCAGCCCAGCATGTCCTCTCGCCTGTCAGTTCCCATCAGTGTCTGCCGACAACAGCGCTTGGGTTCACCTTCAGCAGGGCACCCCTCTTAGGGGTTTTTTGGGTTCCCAGGTGGTTAACCCTTCCCTGCCTGGCCAGGGCTCCCATAGACATGGTCTTCCTGGCCGGGAGTTTGCTGAGACCTGCACAGAGCTGCCTGGAAGAGCATTGGATGCTCTCCGTGGGGACTCTCCTTGGGTGCTTTTGTTGGGCCAACAGCCTCTTTCTCACCAAAAGGGATGGGTTTGGACATGCTGGTGGCAATGGCAAATCTACGGGGTGGATGGGCATTGAGCTGTGCCTCCTACAGAAAGCCATGCCATGTCTGGCCTACCGGCACCAAGCTCAAGCCTTTGTGTTGTTGGTCCCCTCTAAGGTAAATCTCCTTTTGGGCTCTTTCCCTTGGCGACCCTCCAGTTTAACCCACTTATCTGGAGTTTCTTGCTCTCTTCTGGTGTCTGCACCCTCCAGATAGGCAGCCATGAGGACCACAGGGTGGGCCTATCCCTTGGGAAGGCAGAAGAGATGCTGCAGGCTTGGCAACCCCTGCCTCTGCTGGTGCCAATGATGCTGTCTTTGAAGCAGCCTTTGTACGAGAGATGAGCTGGGGTAGCCAAGGAAGATGAAGGCGTCTCCTTCCTCCTCCTCCTCTTCCTCCTCCCCATCCCCTTTGTTGTGCTTCTCCAGGTGGCCCTGGGCAGAGACGGTTGTTGTGCCAAGACGTCTGCCCAGATCAGTGCATTAGCTTTGACGCCCCGGCACAGAGCGTCCATCTGTCCCGCTAAGCCAGTGGGAGACAGCCCAGCCCTGGCGAGCGTTCCTGCCCCACCCCCATCTCCCAAAATCAGGGGAAGAATTCAGGAACGTTGTCTCCCATCCCTGTCCCGGTGAGAGGAGCCATGTGGGCTTGGGACCTCTGACAATTGAGGTCAAATTAACAATATGCTCCCGTGTTTGACTTTTCCTTTCCCCGCTGAGTCTAAAACGGCACCATCTCGCAGCGCCTTGTACAGGTCGATGCCAGGAAAAGTAAGCAGAGGCGGCATTCCGTGTTTTTTTAGGAGATTTCCCCCCCCCCCAGACTGAGCTTTCTGAGGCTGATGAAACAGCCCCACGGGCTGGGATGCAGGCTGTGAAAGGAAGGGAGTGGCTGGAGGGTGCTGAGCTGGATCCAGTTCCTGGGAGCTGCCCCAGGCCATGCAGGTTTTCGCTAAGGACTTACAGTCACAGACTGGGCTCCTTGCAGTTAAAACAAGCTGCATCCCAGCTAGAAATCCCAGATGATGCTGGGGAGCCCCTGATAAATTCCCGGCTGAGAGAGCCAGCCCAGTGCTGAGCCAGCACTAACAGCACTGCCCGATGCAGCCCATCGTGGAGGTTTTAGGGCTCTGAAGCATCCCAGCCCTGCTCTCCCCATGCTAACAGCCCCCACGGCTGGGTAATGCACCTCTGCGGGTCTCCAAGGTGCATAATGCCCGCCCATTAGCATCCCCAAACGTGAGCGGAGGGAGACCCCCCCCTTCTCCTCCTCCCACCCTCCCCAATGAAGCAGAAATGTGCTGATGCAGAAAAGCTGATCGGCATCTCATCCCTGCTGGGCGATACTGGCCAAGGGGATGGAGTAACAGCATTAAAAAGGAGCTGCTGTCAATAATTTCTTGGTGCTGGGCAGCCGGTGTTAAGGCTGACCTTTGGAGAGCTGGTGGGGCTCTCTGAAGGTGAAGGGGAGCAGCTGCTGGCGAGGATGGACCGATGCCATTTCCAACAACAGATCACAGCTCTGGGGATAAACATGTTGCCTACTGTTCGATATCTATCAGGCAAGCTGGTGCTCACGCTTGAGAAAGGCTTTCTGGGTCTGTATATCATTGCAAAACCCATTCCCGAGCATGAGTGCCATGTTGCCCAACAGTTATCAAAAGGCTCACCCTGAGTCAGTGCAGCTCATTGTCCAGGCTCTTCCCATCATGTTTTTAAGCATGGGATAGTTTTCCTCTTCTGGCTCTGTGAGGGGGAAGATGCTGTCGGGGTTAGCCAGAGAGAAGCAGCCAAGCTCGAAGACCCATTGAAAACCAGTTAAAGCAACTGGGATTTGGGATTGCTTTTGAGCCAGGGATGAGATGCAGTTGCACAGGTTGTGCTTTTCTTTACCCTCACCTCTGCTCTACCTCCTGTCTGCTTATTTATGTTTAGAGAGAGAAGGTATCTGAAGTATGATTTTCCTGTTGTCTCCTAAGATGTCCCGACCAGCCAGACCCACAGAGCAGCCAACCTGGGACACCTCTTTCCTCTTCCAAGGCCAAGATGTGACCACCATCTTCTCTGAAGACACTGCTCTGGTGATCGAATATTATCCGTACAAAGCCAGTGAGTCTGGGGACCCCACCGAGGATGCTCTCCCTTGTCCCCAGGTTTGGCCAGGGGCAGGACCTGGGCTGCCATGCCCCAAACCAGCTGCTCTTGCCCCTTCCCCAGTGTGGGATGCTCCGGGCACCCTTGTTCCCATGGGATACTCAGTGCTGCCCCTCACCAGCCGCGTTTTCCGGGAGCTGGCAGTGCAGAGCAGTGGGATGCGCGTGGATGGTCTCGCCGTGCAGGTGAGCTGGGGGCTGCGGGGTGACATTGGGCAGGGTGGCACAGTGATGGTACCTATAGTTGCTGGCATGGTGAGAGTGATCTCCATGTCTGGGTGGGCAGCCTGGCACATCCCACAGGAAGCCAGGGACCCTGCTCTGAACCACAGCCCTGGACCCCTGGATGGCATTTGACTGATGCCAAAGCCACCAGAGCCCTGGTAGAAACACCAAGGCCAGCGATGGCTGTGACCCTTCCTCTGCCTCCCCAGGGCACGGACCTCAAAACCACATCTGGGACCATCCCAACCGTGGGTCTCTGCCTGCAGCTCCTTCGATCAGAGGTGAGATGCTGGGGAAGGTGAACCCCAAGGCAAGGAGGGATGGGGATGGGGACAGGGCAGAAGATAGCTCTTTAGAGCTGCCAGCCTCTCTCCAAACCTCTCAGACAGGGATCAGCTGGGCTGGATCCAGGTTTTATCCCTGGTGTCTGTTGTCTCAAGGCTCTGGATTGCACTGCTCAGGAGCTGGAAAAAGCAGCATTGTTCTTGCCCTCACACATCCATCGCTTCCCCAGGGCTTTTGGCACGTGTTCGTATTCCCTGGAAATCCTGTCTGGAGGCAGGGTGGCAGGCAGGGCACAGGCACAGTATTTGGGAGAGGCTGTTCACCATCTCGGTGCAGAGAAGGGCCAGGCTGGTTAACCACGGTGACAAATGTCCAGCTGTCTTCATCCTTCAGCATTTGTGGTCCCCAGGGATGTCACAGCAGGGAGGGAATTTGGCTGCTTTTCCCAGGGAGGAGGGAACCCCGCTTGCTCTTGGCTCTAGGACCGGCCCTTGAGCAGGTTAGGATGTGGCCGTGAGCCTGGTCGATATAATTACTGCAGCCGCCAGCCTTTGCTCCCATGTACAAAAAAAATCCTATCCATAAAGTGAATTTGGGACAGGTCTGGATGCTGCGCTGGCAGCTGCATCCCCCCTGTCCCTGGGGGAGCCAGGGTGGGCCAGGGCTGGCTGGTGGGGGTCTTTGGAGTGATTGCCCACGGGGGTCAGCGAAAAGGGGTCTGCGTGTGATGAATTATTCACATGGGTGTCACTAAGTGCAGAATTAATCCTTTTGCTTCCAGCTGGCTGCTGCACTAAATTATCACTCGCAGTCATGCGGGAAAATGCTGCGGAATTCATTTAGCTGATTATTGTTTTGATCTGGGAGCTGTAATTTTTTTTTCTCCTCTTCCCCAACCTCTCCCTTTCCTCCCCTCCAGCCCTGCCTTCCTTAATATATGTAAGAGCTGGGAGTGGAAACAAAAAACAGAAGAGCCAGAGCCGGCCTTGGGCTCCGCGTCTGGTTAATTCATCCAGTGGCAGCCTGGGCAGACGGACCCGGAGCGATGCAAATCAATGAGTGAACTGCTACTGAGCAGGATGAGGGCAGATTTGGCTCCTCCTGGCTTTGCTGAGGCCCTTGTTTCTTGCCTGGAGGTCAGGATTTTCCAAGGAAGATGCCCCAGCCAGCTGGCTGTGATTCCCAGCACCCTGAAACTGCAGCCCAGCAGGCAAGGGAGTTGCTGCCTGGTTGCCTCTCCCCTGTTGAGCAGCCCCAGGTCTCAAGGGATGCTTGAAGGCTGCATTTCCAAGTCCTCAGCTCGTGGATTAGTCCTGAGCTCAACTTTGGGATGGCAAGAAGTGACCAAACAGGGGCCAAAGGGCAAAGATGGTCAATACAGGAACCATACTGACCCAGCGAGACATCGGGACAACCTCTGTACCAGGGTTGTTCTTGGGGTGCAAGGAGCCCCGGCATCCCTGCCCATCCTCTGCCCCGTGCTCTCTCATCCGACAGCTCTCCCCAGCCAGATGGCAAAGGAGAACAGACTCACCGAGTGCGTCTCATTTCTTTTCTTATTTTTTTTTATTTTACTGTAGAGAGCTGAAAATGCATAACCTAGATTGGCTGGGCTTTTTATAACAAGCAGCAGCTAAATAAACCCTGGGCCATCTGTACTCCCCGGCACACTTGGAGCCAGGCATAAATTCCGGCTGCTCTGTGGCCTCTGTGGGGATTTCACCAAGTCCTACCAGGGGTCTGGATGCTCCTGAGCTTGGCTTTGGGTGCTCACATCTACCCGCTGTGCTAGGAAAATGTCAGGGGTTTCTAGGGATAAGGGGCTCCCCATAAACAGGACTTATCCCCCAGTATTTCTGCAGGGTCTCAAAACCCTGCTACATTTGTAATAGCCACAGGGAAAGGGGTTGGAGCAGCTGCTTTCTTAAAAGCCAAGAGCCCTGACACCAGGGATGAGCAAACAGGAGTCTTGTTATCCCAGGAAAGGGAAGGGCAGCACTGGATTGCACATACACACACACACACACACACACACACACACACACACCCCCCCAGTAAAAGTACCAAAAACCGCGGGTTTGCCCCCACGAAGCCCATTTCCACCACCTTCATCCCCCTGTGCTCTCTCTTTGGAGCCCAAAAGAGAACAAAGGACTTTGATCATCTCAGGGAGACAAAGGAATCAAAGACTTCAGCAAAACGCTGGCGTTTTAACAAATTAACGCTGTCGCTGAGAAACTGTTGCAGGGGGGAAACCTGCAGCCGACTTCATCCACCTCCATGCTGGCTTGTGGCTCAAGGCAGGGCTCCTGTTTTCCCTTCATTCTTCTTCTTTCTCCACCCCAAATTTGGTGTTTCACCCAGGAAAGATAAGTTTGACCACACAGCAGCCAGTGGCAAATCCATGTGCAGGGTCAGCAGGATGTGGTGCCCAACATACCCAGGGGATGCTGAGCCCCATCCAAGGGCTGGAAAATACACACTGGAGGCATCTTTATTTCTAAGGGGTTTATTCATATTATTATTTATAGCTGTTTATTAACCAGCTCTGTTTTACACTTTGTTTTGCACAACCCCACCTTGCTCAGTGCATTAACCTGGCACTTGGGACCTTCAGGGTCATCTCAAGCCTCTGCCACCCACTTTGCTGAGTGCCCTTGGTCATGTCACCTGAGCTGTGGTCTGGGGATGTGCCGGCATGTGGTAACAACCTCTGAAAAAAGGCAAAAGCAAGTGCTGTTTTTTTCCAGGCAAGGAAAAAAAATCAACAGGCTGGCTATATCATTGCTTAAACAGCCTTAATTTATGTAATTGCTGCCATTTAAAACCAGAAGCAGATCGGCGCCTGGCGTAAATTGTCACAGTGCCTGGGTGTAAATTGTCACCATGCCAGCCTGGCGATCAAATGCCTTTCGGGCCGGCAAAAAAAATAGGTTTACAATTGGTTGGGAAGGGGGGAATCACCATGTGTTTCCCGATTATTTCAGCTTGTCTGGCCAGGTTTGTCCTCCACGAGCACTGAAATTGGGTTTTTATCCCCAAACCACATCGCAGGGGATGCAGAAGCTGGAGAAAGGTTTGTTTTGGGGAAACATCACCTTTCCCTGCTGAGCATCTTCTCTTGGTGAGCTGGCTGAAGGCTTTTGGCACAGCTGAACTGCTGGCAGCTGAGCTCCTGCTTGCCAAGTCTTGACTGACGCCTGTCCGTCACACATATCACCCATTCCCCTTATCACATGGTGGATTACAAGAGGCTTTATGGCATCATTGCCTGCTGGGAGCGTCATTAGCTGGGGAGAGTCAAGCCAACGTGGAACCAAAAAAAAAAAAAAAAAGCAGGGAATGTCTTTGTTAAGGAGAATTTGTTGGTTTCCACCCGCCAGTCCCGGAGGAGCGTTCAAGGCAGTGCTAATTGAATTAAGGGCACGTGCACTCCGGCGAGCAGGTCTCCAATGGGCAATGGCGGCGGGGCCAGGCCGGCCATTGCTCCGGCGCAGTGGGCAGCAGGTGTACGCTGGCCCTAGTAATTGCAGACAGAGCCTAAACTGTTGCATTTTGCATGATGCTATTCCCCAGGGAGGGGGAGAGTGGCGGGTCGGGGGGCATTTTCACCCCAGCTTTGATGCTGGAGGAGCCTGGTTGAGGTCAGGGCCGGAGGCGTAATGAAATGCGGCAGCACGGGGGACGATGATGTTGATGGTGTTAATGAAGCAGAGATGGGGAAGGGCACGGGAACGCCTCCGGACACCTCTTCATGGCGGGGAGGGAGGATGCTCGCTGCCCTCGTTAGCCACACTAATGAGGCGAGGCCGGGTGCAGGCACGGAGCAATACCCAGCGAGGGCCACTTTGCCGCTGCCCACGCCTGCGGCCGATTTCGAGAGGGCGCCCAGCCTGATTGCTCGGCCGGTGAAGCAAAGAGAGCATCTGTGAAGTGGGGAGGCAGCGGGGGGAGCTGAGGATTTGCTGGGTCACGGTCACCAGCTCTCAGGCAGTGAAATAGGCGGGTGCCAGGGTGCCATGCCACGGTGCAGGGATCCCAGTGGCAAGGCAGGTCCCCATCACCCAAACCTTCTCTGATACTGGGAGCCGGGATGGCCAGGAGAGGGCGAGGGTCCCTGTCCCTGACCTTGCCATCACAGGCAGCAGGGAGGAGTGTGCGGACTCCATCGTTTATTCCATTAGATCTGACTTCCCCCTTTAACTGGATTAGAGGGGAGTCTATAAAAGCCAGGCTGGCTGGAGGAGAGCGGGGCGTGCAGAGCCGGGCACGGGAAATGAGGGGCAGGGAAATCACATTACTGCTGCCGGCAGCGTCTGGCAGGGGGTCTGGCAGGGGCGGCTGCTGTGCCGGAGGTGCCTTATCCCTTTGCACACACAGGACCCACCCAGGGAAGGGGAGAGATGGGCTGAGCTGGGCAAGGACCTGCTATTTCCACCAGCACAGGCTTCAGTGAGAAGGACTGCCTCTTTCTCCTTCTCCTCCTCGTTCTCCTTGCCTTGTCAGTCCGGCACCGGTTCCCCAGGGATCCTCTCTCTACCCAAAGCTCCCCTTGCAACTTGCAAAGATGAGATGAGTGTGGCTAACCCACAGCTCTTTCCCATCATGCCAGTCCTGGTGGCATACTGGGGATGTGGCTGGTGGGACAGGGGACATGCGGCGGGGGCAGCTCAGTCCAGGTGCCCCCTCCTTGCCCCTGTTACCGCATCCATCCATCCTACAGACCATTGCCTCTCCCTTCCCAGAGACCGGCAGCGTTCCTGAACCCACTGGGCAGCGATGCCCTCCCCAGCCTGGACCCCGCCACCACCAGCACACTCAAGAGGGACAAAGAGCTGCGGGCAGCCCCTGTGCACCCATTTTATTGCCAGGTAAGAACCCATGAGAGCAGCCAGCAATGCCCCGCCAGCACCCTGCCCGCTGCATTGCCCTGCCAGCCTCCGCGAAAGCATGCACCCTGCCTCATAACAGTGAAAAACTGCCATAAATCCCAAATCTTAATCTCTCTTCCAATGTTTGCATTGCTGGGAGCGGTGTGTTTTGTCCATAGCCTGGTTGTACCAACTATTTCTTGTGCTGTGCCCATGGAGGAGCCTTTCCATTGGTGCCCACACCCCTCGTCCCTGGCTGTTTTAGGATGGCACAGGGGCTGGAGGGAGGACAGCATCCCATCACCTTGCTGGGGGCAGTGCTCGCTGGAGTAGCCTGGATGTACCAGCTTCGATCTGATTGCTCAATCCCAAATCCATTTAGCAAATTCTCTCCTATTACCACTGCATTATGTTGGAGACCCCAGGCACCTCCAGCTCATACCTTTCGGCTCCAGGAAAAAAAAAAAAAAAAGGCAGCTGCTCTCCTCCTCCAGCCCTTTGTATTGATAAATGGAGCCCTTGGATGAATTCAAACCCAGCCCTCACGGTCCTAATATCTTCCTGTACTTCAAGCCATCTGGCTTTAAAAATAACAGGTCGTTAAACCTCAATTCTGCTTATTAAATAGCTGGGAGGGAGGAGGTGGAGGGGCCCTGTGCTGCTCAAACACCCAGCTCTTTCCCCACCAGCGGCTGCCCAAACCCCACCTTCAACCCAGTCCCTCTCCCTGAGATTCAGGCTGCAAAGCAGGAAGAAAATTAGCAATAAAAAAAATCATAAAAATACAGAAAAGCTATTTTTTTTTTGCTCCAGCTGTTTTAATTCCTCCAATCCACTGAGCTTTATTGCTTCCTTTTCTGTGGCCATGGTGGCTGCTTTATGCCCAGCCTAATAGAAACCTGTAATGGGGTGTGTGGAGGCGGGTACCAGAGCACAGCTTAAATGCAACGAGGATGCGAGGTCCAAAATTGATGGACCAAATTTCCTCGGGGCTCCAGAGAAGCCCCAAAACCCTTCAGACCTGCAGAGGATCCAGCCCTGGCATCACTACATGGTCCATGTGATGCGTTTTCACCCCCAGGTTTGCCATTTCCTTGCGCCAATGCCCCGAGCAGCCTCAAATCCAGCTTGCTGTATCCTCACAAGAGCATCCCTTGTTGAAAAAGAGGGGGAGGGTGAGAAGTGGTTTCAGGGATGCTTCCAGCAGGACAACGGGAGCTGGGGAAGACAGAAAGGGTTTGCACAAGCCCTGGGCACACCCTGCCCTGCCCTTTTTCTGGCTAAAAATGCTAGAAAGCATTGCTGGTACGATTATTTTTTCCCCCAACCTTTGACAGCCGTTTTCTTTCCTTTTTTGCTTTTTTATTTCCCCCAAAGCGCAAATTATTTTCACTCGGCTGGCATTGCAATGCGGGGGGATTTGCGTGGAAAGCCCTGGAAAGCCCATCTCCTGACAGCCGCAGGAATCAGGGCTGACACCCTACTAATGGAGCGTGTGTGTAGGAGGGAGCCGGGACATGACAGCCCCCCCCGGCAGCTGGGTCTGGGGGGGGGTCTGGGGGGGAGCACTTGGCTGATCACAGCCCTGTCACTTCTCCCCACTCCGCTCTGTCTGATCAAACCTGGATCCCCATCACTACCCTGCGGCTTTTGAGGTCCTGCTCCGGATTTGCTTGTTAATGCCTTCATTAAAAAGTGGGGGGGAGAGGAAAACAAAGCGCTGAGGGATATTATCGGAGATGGGGTAACCCTTCCCTGCCCTGGTCCCAAAGAGGCAGAAAACCCTCCATGCAGGTTTGTGCTGAGACATTAAACACCCCCTTGGGCTTACCACGGTTTGAGGCTGATTTCTGCGGGACAAGATATCTGACCTTAGGCTGAGGTTTATGCTGGGCTCAGTCTAACTGTGTTTTTCTACCCTTCTGCCCTCTCGCTGAATAGATTTGCGCCTCTCTTACCAGTCGATGAATAATTTACAAGCAGCACTTAACGATTAGGGGGGCGTTTTCTCCAACCTCTTCAAACATTTGTTTCTTCTTCAAGCCTTTCTTTCCCCGTTCCCATCACCCGTATTTCCCTGACTTGTTGACACTGGGGGTTTTTACAAGCCAAAGGGCTTCTTGTGGGGCTGAGAGAAGTAAATGTAATTTTTTTTTTCTTTGGTGGCATTTTGTTTCCAGCACTGCACGCGTGCCATCAGCTCCATCACATAAGGTGAGAGCCCAGATGTGCAGCTTTTGTCCCCCAAAACACACCGTGGCACAGTAGAACAGGCAGCAGCAATGGGGTCAGGATTTCTTGCCAGCAGCACTGGGGCTCCTTTGCCGGACCCATTTCCAGATGCTGGGTGACCACTAAGGGAGATGGGGGCTCCTGCGCCCGCTGTGCAGGGTCTTCTGCCTTGGTGAGCTAGGAGGGGATGAGGATCATAGAATCTTAATAAACCTATGATTCAATGATTCTATGATCCTCATCCTTCTCATCCCCCTCTCTGCTTGCCAGCGGGCCACCTTTGCAGGCACCAGCCCCAAGGAGCTGCTGGGCCATACTGTGCTGGGGGTTTTTACTTCTCTCAGCCCCACAAGAAGCCCTTTGGCTTGTAAAAACCCCCAGTGTCAACAAGTCAGGGAAATACGGGTGATGGGAACGGGGAAAGAAAGGCTTGAAGAAGAAACAAATGTTTGAAGAGGTTGGAGAAAACGCCCCCCTAATCATTAAGGATGCTGCATGGGGAGAGGGTGCTGCATGGGATCAAGATGCTGCAAGGGTGCTGCGAGGGGATAGGGTGCTGTGAGGGGAGAGGGGATGCAAAGGATGAGGATGCTGCGAGGGAAAGGGATAGTGCACAGGGAGAAGGTGTTGCAAGGGCTGAAGATGCTGCAGGGGGCAAGGGTATTGCAAGGGCTGAGGGTGCTGCGAGGGGAGAGAGGGATGCAGAGGATAAGAGTGCTGCGAGGGGAGCGGGGGATGCGAAGGTTGAGGATGCCGCAAGGGGAAAGGATGTTGCAAGGGGAGAGGCCAGGAAGCAGGCAGGAGCGGTTGCAAGGTTGGGATGAGGATGCTCCACTCTCCCCTGGCCCCAGGTGAGGCTCGGTAAGGCTTGCCAAAGAGCCCGACACCCATGGGTGCCCAAGCATCTGCCGGCAGGAGACTCGGCGTGTGTCAGGCTGGGTGGGTAAGGGGGGGTTTCCCCAGCACATGCATTGCGCAGGATTAAGCCAATTAATAAAAGAGGCCCATAAATCAGCTAATGTGACCCCAGATGATATTTATGCCCGTTTTACTTCTCGAGCAGATTAGGAGTTCAGCAGTTTGCTTCCTCTCTTATTTAAATAGCTTTTTACGCTGGTGATGATGAACCTGGTGCACGAAGAGGCAGTGGTGAGGGTGGGTCCCCCAGTGTCCCCTCTGTACGACACCAGGGCATGGATGGGGTGACCCACATCCAGCAGTCACAAAGAAGGGAGAGGATCTGGATGGGATTTAGAGTATTGCAGAAGCCTCCCAGCCACCCCAAATCTGGCTGCAGTATCCCCAGTCCCTGCTTCCAGCCCGGTTGGGCTGGGGGAGAGTAAAAGCAGCTGGAAGTGCTGTTATCTAGGGGGCAAGATGGGGCGAGGTGGGATGGAGAGGAGGAGGACAGAGGGACATGGCTTTTGCAGGACAGCAGAGGGTGCTGGAGGGGCATGGACCCAATGGTGGAGGGGTGGGGGAGGCTGGGAGTGGGTTGTGGGGTTTGCAAACTGTCTGAGTGCTGCACCTACGTTGGATGAGGGTTTTTTTGGTGATCCAGGCTCCAGGCAGGGGTGGGAAATGGGGTTGGGCTTGGTGGGCTTTGCATGTGCTTCTCCTGCTTTGGTCTTGGCGGCCGTGGGTGCCGCTGCGGGGGCTATGGACTGGGGACCCCAGCAGTGAGCCAGAGCAGGGGAAAAAGAGACAATTGGCTCCAAAATACCATTTTTTGTGTGTTTGGGGGTGCGTGTGTTGGCATGTGTGCCCCCTGGTGTGTACTGCTCTACTAAACCCTACAGTGTGTCCAGCACTACTAAACCCTCAGTGAACATAGCACAAAAGGGCCCATTCATCCTCGTTTAGTGACTGCTCAGCCTTTCCCGGTGCTAATTAATGTAAGACGGGGCCCAATGGCCAGGGGAGATGCTGAGGGTGACGGGTGCTCAGGGCAGTGGGTGCTGCATGGCATCGGGTGCTCTTGGCACGGTGCCTTGGGGTGTTGATGGATTTATGCTCACTGCTGAAAGGCAAGGGGCATATTATCAGCAAATTGGGTCCATACATAAGCAAACATGAAAAGGGATGGCCACAGCGCTGGCAATAAACCACCTGCCAGGCCAAGGGCAAGTCACGGCAGCGCCTGTCACCAGGGGTGGTGGGGATGCTTGTGTTTTATCCCTCTGCAGATGATTATTTTTCAAAGCCCAGGGGATTCAAATGCTTTGAGGGCACTTAAAAAGTGTGGGGCTAAGGCAGGTATTTAACTTGGGTCCCATGCACAGACTTTAAAGGTATGCTTGGAAAACAGACTCTTCGGGGAGCTGCCAAGTGCTGCCAAGCCTCCCACTGGCAACTGGGGTTTTTTTGTGAAATTTCTCCACTTCTTCACATCCCCAACTGCTGGAAATGTGTTTATCTTCAGAATAGATGAGGATTTTTTCCTAGGACAAAAAAAATGCAAAGACTCAGCAGGAACCCAGGGTCATAAACTGTTTCCCTAATTTTTTGATCTCAGGAGGGGGCTTTTTTAGGTCTGGGCCCAGTTTGTGGTCGTGGGTGAGCAGCAGCATTGAGGGATGCTCTGACCCATGCTGGGAGGAGACACCCATCCTGGGAGGCTCTGCTGACCTCCCCCTCCTCTTTCCCCCTGGTCACCATGAGCAGCAGGACATCACTTGGGGACATCACTCTGTGCAGTGGGATGAGGGAAAAATTGTTTTTCAGGAGCCAGGAGCTGACTCAGCTGGAGTTTGCTCTTAAAAGTCATCCCACCTCTTCCTTGCTGCCGATTTTCTTTTTTTTTTTTTTTTTTTTTTTTTTTTTTTTTTTTTTTTTTTTTTTTTTTTTTTTTTTTTTCTTTTTCTTTGAGCAAAGTAAACCAGCAGCGACTCACAGAGGAATCACAGTCCCTGCTGGTGGCATGACTGCTTTCTTGAGCCTTATCTTGAAGAAGCAGGCAGGCGGGTGGGAGCCCAAGAAGCAGTCGTCTCTACACCAGGCATCTTGCCTCCCCGAGTGACCCAGTGTAATCCAGAGGCTTTTATTTCCTTGTACGACACGATATCAGCAGCCGGCAGCTGGGCCTGGAGCTGGATAGCGATGGTAATCGCCCGCCCTAAAATCATCGTCCTGGCTGGGAAGGGAGCAGAAGATGTGGTGTCTCTATTAAATCGAACTCAGCTCAGATTAAGCGCTTTTCAGTGCAATCCAATTAACTCTTAAATTGAATTGTAATGCTTTGGCTAATATACCCCTCCCCAGCACGGTTCCCCCCTCAGCCCTGGTGCATGGGAAGGGAGTTCAGCCTTGGTTTAATCAGATAAAACCCTGCTTATTTGCTGCCTTTCGCCGGCTGGTGTGTCCTGCCAAGGTGCGCGGGGAGTCGTCAGGCTAAAACTCTCCGTATTTCCCTTGGGGGACCTGTAAATCTCCTGGGGGTTGGGGTTCCCAGGGAAATGCTTTGATTTTGGCAGTAGAGGGGGAAAAAAAGTGCAGCTGACCCACCAGTCTGCCCACCCAGATATTGTCCTGAGCATGGTTTTGGGTACCAGTGTGCGTCCCCAAGGAGGGACTGGGGGCATCGGGGACCTGACATCCCCCCCCAGGCCAAGCTGGTACCCATGTCCCAAGGGGATGGGTAAGGTTGATGGGGGCACTGGGCAAAGCAAATGAAGGCGTCATTATCTCCTGATGGTTTCATGAGCTTTTGTTACCGAAAAGAGGGGAAAATGGGATTTTTTTTCCCTCTGATCTTCCTAAGCTGCTGCAGCAATTTTTTTCTCAGATATGTAAATCTGAGCTTATCCCATCTTCATAACAATTAAGGAATTGGGTTTAACATTCATCCAGGGACACTTTATTTGTTGGGCTGGAGGGAGATTGTGTTGCAGAAGAGGCTGGTGCACTGCCAGGAACTCAAATGCCTCCCTGCTCACAAGTGAAATGAGTTGGCCCATCCTCAGCCTCTCTCTGGGGTTCATTGCTGTCCCCTCCCCAGCCAGGGACAGGGTCAGGCATGCCATGCGGATGCAGAATCCTCTGGCACACCCTATTTTTGGCCACTTTTGGACCTTCCTGCCTCCCACAGAGGCTTATTGCTGCCCCCCCTGCCTTGCTTTGCTCCATGCTGCTCCGTCTGGAGATGAATTGATTCCAGCAGTCAAAGCTAATCGGATACATCAAAGCATCTTGGAGCAATTTGTTAAGTAAATAAAAAAAAACTTGGCCTAAGCAAATATGGGAAGGAGGAGAGTGGCTCGTCGGGGTGGATGAAAGGCTCTAAAGGCAGAGGAAGCTTCAGAGGCTTGGAAATGATGGGGGAAAAAAAATAAAATAAATAGCGATTGCCAGGAGTTTCAAAGCTCCCATCATTTCAGACGTGGATTCGCAGACTTTCATCCTAGACCCCTGCGGGAAGGAGAGACGCAGCTATCTCTGCGTGGATTTGAGATAGGAGGCACAGGGGAAAATGTGTTCTAAATACCCTTAACTCTGCCCCCAACCCCAGAGGCAGCACTGAGGTGATGCTGGGACAAGCGTGGGCAGGAATACCGGACAGTGGGAGTCTGAGCAGCATTAGGCTGGGGCTAAAGGCTGGGGATGGTTTTCCAGCCTCTGCAGGTGTTTTCCGAACCTAGAAAAGCCGTGGTTCAAGCCAGCAACTTCCAGTGCAGGCAGGGAAAGCAGCTGCACAGCCCAGGCCAGACAAGTGCAGTCCCGTGCATTATTGATGGAGCAGATAATTGTGCGTTTCCCACCGGCTCTTTGATGAAAAATTGATGGCACGGGACGAGGTAGCGAGGGGCTCCATCGACTTACACCGGCCTCTTTGTTTCTTAACAAACACCGAAGGAGAGGTGGATGCGGGATGCCGCAGAGGGTGGGAGGCACAAGAGCCTCTGTGGGTACCCTGAAAGGGGGACGGGACTGAGGGACCTGTTGGGGCAGAGCATCCCTTGCTTTAAAATGCTATACATTCCATCTTGGGATGAAAGTGGGGTTTGATCAGTGAATTATTCAGTGAATTATTCTCTGCTTGGGATCAGGCCAAACCCCAGGGCAGAGCTGAAGCCCAGTGCCACCCAGCATCTCCAAGCCATGGGTCCTCAGAAGTTAATTGAGCATTCAAAACATCAGAGGAGCATGATGGGAGGGGAGAGCATTTCCATGCCCGCATCCAAGGCACGGAAATGAGGTGCTGTCACCTCCAGAGCCACCCAGCTGCACTGGGACCCGGCGGTGGCTGCCACTGAGTCACCTCCTTGGGTCTGCACTGCTGGGAGCAGGAGATAAGGCAACGGTGGCCGAGACTGGGCTGGGGATGAGGAGAAAGGGCTGGGGGCAATGAGGGGCTGATGTCTCCAAGGGAGTGCTTGCAGGTAGGCAGCACTGCAGGCAGGCGCTGCCTGCTGCCCCCAGTGCCTTTGGAAGGGGCCACAGGGCACCAATGGGATGTGCAATGCTAAAGGGATGGGGTGACCAGGGGAAGGAGCAGCAGAGCCAGCTGCCTGCACCTGCCTGCACCTGGAATGCACCCATCAGGGCGCAGCAGGGTGATTTTAGGCCCTGGGCTGCTGCAGGCAGGAGTTGCTAAGAGGAGGGTTGTGTTGTAGCAACAGCTGCCGGCATGCCAGGCTGCCAGGAGCCCCAACGCCACCTAAATCCCTTTGCCAGCAGAAAGGGTCTGGGAAAACCAGCTTTTCCTCATGTTGCAACACCCTGGCATCGTAGTAAGTCCACCGGCCGGCCAGCAGCTTGGGTGGCAGACCAGGACTGGAAGTTTGCCTGGGGGTGGCTGAGCCACTGGGGAGTTTGTTTGGGGCAGGCTGAGCCTGGCAACCCACCAGCAGGCAGGGCTGGCTGCCGGGAGCAGGGTGCCGGGCAGATCGGGGCACCCCAGGAGCAGGCATGATCCTGTACTACAGACCCTTCTCCTCTACTGTGAGTGCCAGCGGGCGGCGGGTGGGGATGGGGATGTTGCTGGTCTCAACAATGGGAGCCGAGGACCCAGAGGTTCCTGTTACAGGGACAGCACCCGGTTGGGGTTGCTTTCGGTCGTGGCCATATTTCCTGCCAAGGGTGCATGTTCCGATGGTCCAGCCATGAGATGATGCTCAAAGCCAGGTAGTTCTAAGTGTCCCTATCCTCAGGAGAAGGTCTTCCAGCCCTGCAGCCACACCATGTTGTATCCAAGCCCCAAAGGGGCAGCCAGAAATGCCAGAGGTTTTTGGGGCAAGGCTGGATCCTGACCCCAAGGCAATGAAGGCAAAGATGTTTTGCTCCAGATGAAAGCCAGGAGAGCTGCTCCCAGATGTAGAGAAGGGCCTGAAGGAGCTTGCTGCTCCTCTTGGAGGGCTTTCCCCAGCCTGCTCCTCATCCTCACATTCCACTCTGATGTCTCCTGCCAGCTCCACCAAGACAACGTGTCTCTCCCAGCGGCTGACGCCATGGCCAGCATCCTCCCCGGAAGGCATCTGTTCCCACATGGGACCGCTGCACCATCAGAGGAACAGAGGTATGGGTGCCATGCCGGTTTTGCAGCCCCCTCTTGGCTCCTTTTTCTCATCCTCCTTGGGGTGGTTTCCTCCTTCATTCTCCCCATATTTCCCCCAGCAGCTTCTCTTCCTGTCCCATCACTGCCAGTCTTCCTCCTCATCTCCTCCAGGCTCCCACCCTCCCTGCACCCCATCCCCACCAGCGGTTGCCTTGCCCCCTGGCACCCCCAATAGGCTCCTGTCTCCTATGGAGGGGAGGGTTCCTCAGCCAAAGCTTCGCCAGTGTTTCACTCCAGCAGGAGCAGCTGGCCAAGAGTGTCCCCCCACTCTCTGCTCCATAGGTCCCAGGACATCACTGGGGACCACCAGGAGCTGGTGAGTGCTGGGGAGGCCAGAGGAGCAGGGGGAAACGTGGACACTGGAGCAGACAGCAGTGTCCCCAGGCTGGGTCCTGGTTCCCGTGGGGACCAAAGCCATGCTGCTGTCCGCTCTACACTGCCGGTGAGTGAAGGTCTGTGGGGGGTGGCAGCCCTTGCGTTTATCTCAGGCATGAACCCATCCTGGATGAAATAGCTCTCAGGCAGATGGGGAGGAAGGAGCTGAGCCTCTGGCAGCACCTGCTCCCCCTTCCCCCCTCCCCCAAGGCTGGTGATGCTGCTGCACCCCTTCCCCATGCCCTGGCTCCCCCCGCCAAGGGCATTCCCAAGGCTGGGAGCGGGAGGCCAGGAGAGCTGGAGGCACGTGACTCCCCTGGCCAAGGTCCCCGCTGCCAGGATCCTTTCTGCAGCCCAGTGTGGCAGGGAGGGGTTCTGGAGAGTCACCCTGCGAAGGTGTAAACCCTCAGGGAATTATTTCTCCCCAGCATCAGCCGGGCAAGACATTCCCCAGCCACACGGGCGCTAAAAAACCCTCAGGCTCATCTGTAGAAGACATTCATCCCTCTGTTATTCTTCACCACCTCCCTTCTTCTAAAGACCTGCAAAGCCCCATAAGGCTCAGAGCTTGAGGTTGACCCCTAGCTGTGACACTGCTCCACACCATGTCCTTGGGAAGAGTTGTTTTTCCACCAAAGGGGTGGTAGGAAGAGATAGGGAAATGGGGGGGAAGTGTCTGCAGGATGGAGGGAGAGGTGGGCAGGTGGAGAGAAGAAGTGTTGGAGGGACAGGAGAGAAAGATGGATGGTTGAAGAGAAGGAAGGATGGATGGTTGAAGAGAAGGAAGGATGGATGGATGAATAGGTGGACGAATGGATGGATGAGAAAGAGAAGGATGGGTAGTTGCAAGATGAGGGGAAAACCTGGATGTTTCTTAGCTCCTCCATGGTGGGTCTAACCCTCAAGGCAAATATCCTCAGCTGAGCTCTTGATGCCGAGGAAAGTCCTGGCTGGCAGCAGGGTGTCAGCGGCTCTGCTCTGGGCTGGCAGGAGGTGAGCAGCTACCGCCTGGCACTGAAGCAGATGGCAGGGGACCTCCTGTCCCTACGCCAGCATATCGCCAGCCTGGAGGTGGAGAATGGGCACCTGCGGCGCAGCCTGGCCTCACAGGAGGAGCTGGGCCACACTCTACTTACTGACATGGACCTGGACGTCATGACCCGGGAGGAGCTGCTGGACAGGCTTGGTGTGTGATGGGGAATGGTGGGGTGGAAACTAGGGGACCCTTCTCCCTTGTGCAACACAGGGGACCACACCGTCCCCTGTCTGGGTGCTGAGGAGAGGCATGGGCTCTTGCAGCCACCTTCAAGTGCAAGCTGGTGGTCAGCACAGCGGAGATGAGGAGGCTGAAGGACCGTCTCCAGCAGCTGCAGAATGAACTGATTCGGGTATGGATGCTGACAGGAGTGGGCAGGGGCTGCCAGAGGGACCGGGCGGGGGCGGAGGAGCAGGGGGGCAGCAAGGAGAGCATCATGGCACCCCCATAGGCAAGCAAGTGCCTGAGACCACCAGGACCCCCACCATAACACTCTCCCAGCCCTACAAGTGATGCCCCAAAGTTTGAGGCTTGGCATCGGGGTCTTTTAGGGGATTTTCCCTTTCCTACCCACCAGAAAAACGATCGGGAGAAGGAACTGGTACTGCTCCAACGAGCCCACCAGCAGCAGCAAGCCATGCTGAGAAGGTGCCAGGAGAAGCTGGCCAAGACAAAAGGCTTGGAGGAGATGGTGCGGCAGCAGGAGAAGGTGAGTTGCGGGGGGCACGAGGTTGGGGTGAGAAGAGGTTAAAGGGCACAAGGTTCTTTGGCAAAGATTGGACCCTTTGGCCTGTTCCACCCCTCCATGAGCATTGCCTGGTGCCGGAGGGGATGTGATGGCCACCACAACCTTGCATCGAGCTGCCCCCATGCCCTGGTGACATGGGGACAGCTCTGCTCTCTCCCACAGGTGATTGAGTCGATGGAGCGGATGCTGCAGGAGAAGTTTGCCAGGGCAGGCAGGAGCACTGAGAAGCCAGCAGGTGGGTGCAAGTGGGGACAGGAACCCTTGTGGGGGGACCCATATACAGCTGCTGGGCTCCAATGCTGGCCATCCCCTTCTGATGGTTTGCACCATGGGATGGTTTGCAGTGGGGGAATCAGAGTTGGGTCCTGAACCCTCCAGCACCCATCCCTGGGCATGGGAGAGGCAAGGGCTTGCTCCTAGCCCCCACCTCTGCCTGGGGGAGTGTAGGAAATGTCCCAGTGCCCCCCCCCCCCCCCCTCCCCACCTGATCCCACAGGTGAAGACCTCTCCAGGGAGCTGTACACTGTGCTGCTGGCTGAGAACCGTAGGCTGTGGGAGAAGATGGCGAGACCCTCCCACCCCTCACCTGCTGTCACCCTGCGACCCCCAGCCTTGCCGGTGAGACTGCAGAGGGCGGCACAGGGCTGGGATGAGGGGCAGTGATGTGGCACCCCAGAAAGCAACACCGGGGGTTGACCAGGCAAGCTGGGTCCATCACCCAGGTGGCATCTCCGGGCTCCATGGGGCCGCTCCTGTGGCTTGCTCCCCCTGTAAGCAGGGGGTGCAAAGGCGGGGGTAATCTGGCATTGCCTTTCCCCACTCCTGCTCACCTCATGGCCCACAGGGTGTTTTGGGGGGTGTAGAGAAGCTGTCTCTGCTGGCCAGGCTGGAGGAGGCACAAGCCTGCAGGCGGGTGCTGGAGAGGCAGGTGGGTATCGCCTTCCCACACCCTGCTTGATGGCGGAGGGCTTGGGTTGTCAGGCTGAGATGGGGGGCATCTCTGCCCCCCCACTTTGGAGAGAGCCAGCCTGGTTTTGGTCTGTCCCAGCTGGAGGAGGTGGCAAGGAGGTGGGGACGGGAAAAGCAGGAGCTCAGCACTCGTCTGCTGGAGCAGGAGCACGGCTTCCCCCACACCCCCAGCTTGGTGAGCACCCAGGGCCACCCTGTGCAGGGGCTGGCCGCATGTGTTTTCTGCCAGGGGAATGGAGGGGGGCTCAGAGCTGCCCCTCTTCACCCAGACAGCTGGAGGGGGGATAGCAGGCGGTCTCCATACCCAACCCCACATCACGGAGGATTTGCCTCCATTTCCCTGCAGGACCCTGGGCAGAAAGGAGGTGGGAGGGTGGTCCCTAGGGCTGCAGGACCCCCTCCAGCGTCCCAGGATACCCCCCACCACCAAGCCCAGGCGCCCTTATCATAGCACTCCCATCCACAGCCAATGCCCCCCGAGGGAGTGGGGAGGGATTTACAGCTCCCCGAGACCTTTTCCTGTTCCCCACCAGAACCTGCCGGCGATCCCCATGGCCCTCCTGAGAAGACCCCAGCCCCTGGCTCCCCTGCCCTAGCCTGCGCCCAACGAGAGAGACGGAGAAACCTAACGTTGGCAAAAAAAGAGCTGGTGCTTTTTCACATGATGAAATTACAGAGCAAATTCAAGGCAAAGCAAAATATTAGAGGGTGTTGGAGGAGCATTGTCGTGGTCCCTGGTGTGGTCCCTGGGGACCCCCGAGCAGCCGGAGGGGTGCAGCAACACCCACCCACCCTGCGCTCCCGTGGGGGTTACAGGGGCAGCAGCAGGGCTGGGGTTGCTCCAGTTTATCTCCCCCGTGGCGTAAGCGCAGCCTTGAGAGGGCTGGAGCGAAGGCAGGGATATGCCAAGCCAAGGCTATGGCCATGAAAGCGTCTCAGCCATCCCCAAAATCACATCCCTGTGCTGGAGTCTGGCTGTAAGGAGCCAAAAGCGTCTGCTGGGCTGTTGGGGATGTCTCCCAAAGCAGGACTGGCTGGGTGTCACCCAGGCTCAGGCTCCTCGCTCCTGGGACTCGAGTGGCCGTAAGGTCAGGTAGATAGGTTTGTCTGGGATCAGGATGAGATCAAACTTGGTCCCGACTTCCACTGCTCTCATGGTTTCAATCTTGAAGTTCTCCAGGATCTGGGACGGAAAACAGAAGAGTGGATGGAAAACACTGGAGGTACCAACACCCAGGTGCCCCCTACCTGGTCACTTCCAGTGCCAAGTCCCCAGTGTCCCCAGCAGCAGGATGCTCACATGCATGAGGAAGAGCTGCATCTCCAGCTCGGCGATCCGGCGCCCCAGGCACTGGCGGGGTCCAAAACCGAAACCCAGCCCCTTGAAGTGCTTGGGACCAGCTGCCAGCCAGCGCTGGGGGCTGAACTGCTCTGGCTTGGGGAAGACCTCAGCATCTCGGCCCATAGCGTAGAGACCAACCTGCACCAGCGTCTGTTGGGAAGGATCAGCTCCGTGGCTCTGGGCTCCCCAAGGGGCTTTGCCAGCACTCGGAGTGGGGGTGTGGGGCTGGTATCCAGCCCTGGATGAGATCCACTGCTGCTCCCTCCATGTTACCCACCTGTGCTCCAGGTCCCACCTCTACCCAGAGCCTCATGCGAAGCGGGTCAAGATCAGGAGGGACCCGGTGGCCATGCTCACCTTGGGGGGGATGCGGTAGTCCTGGAGGATGACCTCTTGCATGGTGTACCTCTGCAGGGTCACCGCCACAGGGTGCAGCCTAGGGGGGGACAGGTCCCACGCACCTAATTTTGGGGACAGCCTGGCCCACCCACATCCCACCTTGGTGCCTGATGTCCCAGCAGTGCCAGAGATTTGGGGAGGGAGGGGCCCAGGTGCATTTTTCAGTGCGGGCTCCTCCTCACCTGAGCGTCTCCTTGATGGTGGCTTTGAGTAACCGGATGGTTTTCAGCATCTTCACCCTGTCCCCCGCTGTCTCCCGTTTGGCAGCCAGGACCTCTGCCCGCAGCTGCTCCTGGACCCCTGGGGACCGCGCCAACTCAAACATGGCCCACTGAAGTGTCATGGAGGTCTGGAGCAGGGCAGGAGAGCAAGGCTCAACACCAGCCAGGACCTTCTCCCTGCCCAACCACCCTGCCTGCTCCTTACCGTGTCCACCCCACCAGCCATCATCTCGGTGATGCTGGCCTTGATGTCATCCAAGGGCAGCTTGTCCTGCATGATGAGGCTGCAGAGGATGCCCATGTACTCCTTGGTGCTCTTGCGTTGCAGCCGCAGGTCCCGGTAAACATTTTGTATGCATTTGTCCGCTGAGGAGATGTGGAGACACCACGTGGCCTTCCTCCCCCAGGGCCATGATGGAGGAGGAAGGCACCAGATGTGGCAGCTTAGGACATCACTGTCCCATGCCAGTGGCTTTTCTATCACAGCTGTCCCTGCAGCAGCCTGTGACTGCAGTCCCTGCTGCAGGAGCCAGAAGTGGCTGGGTGGGCACAGAGGGTGGGGGGTGAGGGTACCCCAGGGGAGGACACCCTGCAGGAAGGTTGTCCCAGGTGCCAAAAGCTCTCTGAGGCCACAAGCACCTCTGGGAGTGCTGCTCCCCTAAACACGATGCCCATCATCTGCCCTTCATCACTCCTGGGTGGTTCCCCATTGCTCTGTCCCAGAAGCTCCAGATGTGGAGAGCCTTCCTGGCCTTTGTGGCCCTGTGCTGGGTGGTTGGACCCAGGAGAAGGTCTCCACGTTGGTGAGATGAAGCTGCACTATGAAGCCAAGTCCTCAAAGGGACCTTGGGTGACACAAGGAGGTGCGGACAGGAGGAGTGCTCACCCTGGGTGAAGATGGCATCCCAGGCCCAGACATGGTCCCGCCACGTCTTGACGTTGAGGTGGCGGAGGAGGGCAGGCGGCAGGTAGAGCATGGGCGAGGTGGTGTGGAACATCAGGGTCACGGCGTCAATGAAGCGCTGCGCCTCAGGGTCCACGAAGTCCTGCAGCAGCCCCAGCCGCTCCCCATACAGCACGTGGCACACGGCTGTGACCACAGCACCCATGAGGGGACCTGGCCAGAGGGGACCTTATCCCAATCCCCTCCACCCTCCCATGACCAACTTCAGCCTTTCCATGGGTAAGGGGACCTGGCTTGGCCTCCCCTTCGCTCCAAGCATCACGGGGCCATGGAGGCATCCCTTGTCAGGTAGGGTTGGCTACCAGTTGATGACCAGTAGATGATAAAACAGTCTTTTATTAACAGTGTTGAGTTGTTCTCTACTAGTCTGGAGAGAGGACATCCCTCTAGACCCTATGGCTTCGAGGGAGAAGTTTGTTTGCCCATCTCTGAGGGCAAAGCTGGGGGAAACGCAGCGTGTTGCCCATCTCGGGCACCCTGCAAAGGGATGTTTCCTGGGGGGAATATGTCTTGCAGATACTCATGCCCCTGACACTTACACTCCAGGGCAAAGCGGAAGAGCTCGTGGGTGAAGTCGGCTGTCCAGCGCTCCCGGCCACTTTTTCCTACCTGGGCTCGTGCCCGCCGAACAAAGTCCTCGCCCACATCACTCAGCAGAGGCACAAAACCCTCCACCACCTGTGGTGACAGCACCTCCTTGTTCAGCATCAGGCGGTCAGAGCGCCAGGCCTCCCCTGTCCTGCAGGACACCAAAGTGGGGGGGTCAGAGGCATCCTCCTCAACCCACCACCCCCAGGATGCCACCCCCCCAAAGCACAGGGCCAGCCAGTGTCCCCATCACCCTCCTGATGGTCCAGCTTCTCACCACCCTGTGTGATGGGGCTATTGCAATAGGTCCTGGGAACCCCATTTTGAGAACCCCCCCAGCCCCCTGACTCACTTGAGGAGCACACCATAGGGCTTGTTGCGGTAGTCACGATAAGCCACCCAGGGGGGCACGCTGAAGCGCTCCGGCAGCGTTCCCTCTGCCTGGAAGAGGGTGGCAGCATCCTGGGGGCTGATGATGTTCACACTCTCATAGACACCCAGCTTCTCCCTGCCAGGGCATGGTGGGGGGTCAGCCCTGCACCCCGACCCCCAACTCCATCCCCCCGCAGCCCCTCATCTCCCCACATCAACCCCCCTCCCCCTCACCCCCCCCTAAATCCTGCCTGCAGGTCCCGTCCCAGGGGATGCAGCAGCTCAGCACTAGGATCAGGCCCCCAGGGCTCAGGCAGGCACAGCGG
>VZTL01056527.1:61940-99305 GCA_013400535.1 Scopus umbretta | reverse complement strand
CCCCCCCCCCCCACCCCCCCCCGCCAGAAGGGAGAGGCTTTTTTGGGGTGTCATGGCCCCCACAGAGCTGGGGACAAAAGCCCTCACCCCTGAGTGTGGTGGCAGACAGCTCCCCTTGTCTGCAGGCCCAGTAACACCCATCGTGACCAGTTATCAACGGGGTGTGGGAGAGTTGATGGGGACGGAGTCACTGGGGGGTCCCTGGGCCTTTCTGGGGCATCCCTTTTGGGTGTTCCTGGAGTTGGTCTTGAGGATCCCTGGGGTGTCCCTGGGGGCGGGGAAGTATTCCAGGCCCGTCCCTGGGGGTCCCAGGGCTTTCCTTCGGGTGCCCTGGGGGTCCATGGGGGACAACATCCCACGGCCTTAAAGGCCTGGAGGAGGAGGAGGATCTCAAGAAGAGCTCTGCTGGGTTTATTCTGGTTTTAAACCTTTATTAGGTTTTCATTTTCCCCGGGAACTGGGAGGAGGAACGAGGCAGCAGGGGATGCCTGCGGCAGAGGATGCTGAGCCGGGATCCGCGGCGGCTGCAAGAACCGCGGCGGGCACCGGGGGGCGCGCCTGCCCCGTCTGCGGCCCCGGCACCGGGACGGGCACCGGCACATGGAGCACATGGAGCACATGGAGCACATGGAGCCTGTCCCCTGACAGCGCAGGGGGTCTCTCCCTCCTGCCCCATGGAGCCTGTCCCCTCCCAGCACAGGGGGTCTCTCCCTCCTGCCCCATGGTCTCTGTCCCCTCCCAGCGCAGGGGGCCTGTCCCTCCTGCCCCATGGTCCCTGTCCCCTCCCAGCGCAGGGGGTCTGTCCCTCCTGCCCCATGGCCCCTGTCCCCTCCCAGCGCAGGGGGTCTGTCCCTCCTGCCCCATGGCCCCTGTCCCCTCCCAGCGCAGGGGGTCTGTCCCTCCTGCCCCATGGCCCCTGTCCCCTCCCAGCGCAGGGGGTCTGTCCCTCCTGCCCCATGGCCCCTGTCCCCTCCCAGCGCAGGGGGTCTGTCCCTCCTGCCCCATGGCCCCTGTCCCCTCCCAGCGCAGGGGGTCTGTCCCTCCTGCCCCATGGCCCCTGTCCCCTCCCAGCGCAGGGGGTCTGTCCCTCCTGCCCCATGGCCCCTGTCCCCTCCCAGCGCAGGGGGTCTGTCCCCTCCTGCCCCATGGTGCCTGCCTCATTCCAGGACACAGGGTCTGTCCCTGCCTGTCCCAGACCCCCATCGCTTGTCCCAGCTGCCATCATCTGCATGAAGATGCCCACTCTGAGTTAAGCACCTACCAGCTCAGTGTGTGCCCCAAAGGAGCCCCACATCCTGGGGACATGGTGGCACAGTGCCACCCCACTTTCCTTCACCCCCTGCACTGTCACAGTCCTGAGTCGGACCTGCTGCCGCCCCTCTGGCTGCGGGAACAGGGTCAGTTCAGAGCACTCTGGCCACCTTGGTGTTCATAAAAACACAGTCGTGAGCCCAAGGGACACAGGGGGTCGCATGGCCACGCAGCTGAGCTCTGTCCTCACGTGGGGCTAGGTGACCCTATCAGCCACCATCTCTATCCCCAAGAGGGGACAGCCAACCATCACACTCAGCATCACCTCTGCACCCCCTCTTTCCACCATCTCCCCACAGTGTGGGGAACCAGCTCATGGGCTCCATCACGTCATGCCTGTCCCCCACATCTCCAAGGGATCCCACACACATCCTCCATGGGGGTCCTGCCCTCCTCCCTCCATGCTCCTCCACCCTGGGAGGTCTCCAAATTTTTGGAGCACCTCCCCAGCGGCATTGCAAGCCCTGCAGCACAAAGGAAACACAACAGTTTGTCCCCCCTCCAACATCCCCCAAGCATGCTGCTTGCAGAGGAAACCACCGGCTGCTGTGGTGGGCACAGGAACCCGCACGGGTGGGGGGGGCTTTGATGGAAAGGGGAGGGGGAGGAAATGGGTCGGGGAGGTGATCAGAAACCCACAACGTCACTTTTTCCCCAACCAGCAGAAAACGCAGTGGGGATGGGGCTCTGACTGCTTTTGCTGATGGCCTCCTCCACGATGAGCAAAGCAGGCGACACGTGGATGGGAGGAAGCATTTCACCCCCCTCAGCAGGCAGCAGCTCGCCCACAAAGCCCGCATGACTCGGTAATATCCCCTACTATTTTTGGATGAGCTGAAACAGAGAGTCTATCCCCTCCCCATGTCTGTCTCCCCCATGCCACCCATGCTGGGAACAAGAAGAAACTCCAGTGGGGTTTCCTCCTACCGAGAGGTTGCATCTGAGGGTGACACGCTCTCGCTTTCCACCTGTGGGGCTTTCCTGGTGTGTTTCACCTCCAGAGCAAGCAGGGTGACTAACTGCCCGGCCCCTTCACACCTTTCCTCTGGTTAATCACACCTCTGAGAGGCTGCTGAGAAACCCAGCAGCTTTCTGCTTCATGGCGGGAAACCTCACTGAGCCAGCACTGCAGCCCCAGCCCCAGCGAAACCCCAGCCTCCCTGGAAAATCCCCCTCCTTGACCTCATGTCTCAAGCACCTGGGGCCAGGAATGCCAAGACTGCAGTGAGTTAGTAGAGGGAAGGTGTTTTGGTGGAGCAGCTCATCCCTTCTACACCACTGCGGACTCTCTTCCCCCAAGCTGATGGGAACCGGCCGGGATGGCACTGGCTTCAGCTAGGGTGATGCTGGAAGCAGATCTGCTTCGGGGGAGAGAATAAAGGGACTGCATCATATCACTGGGATGGAGAGAGGAGCAGAACAGGCATGAAATTGGTGGCTGGAAAAAGGGCATGGATCTGACTGCATTGCTTTCTAACCTTAAAAATACAGCCCGCATCCATACGTGGACCGATGCTGCTCAGCTCCCTGCCAATCACACTTGTCCCTTGGGAAGGACAGTGTTTTTCGTGTATTTTCTAACAAGGTCTTTTCTTTTCTGCAATGATTTCATCCTGGGGTCTTCCCCGCTCTGTGTGTGAGTGAATCCATTCATTGCAAAAGCTTTCAGCTCCTGCCCACGAGCAGGTGGTTGGGAAAATTTCAGTAGTAAAACTCCTGCCCAGAAACACCCTGTGACTCAGTTCGGGTCTGGTGGGGAGCGGGGAAAACTCATTTTCGTAATATTATGTTGAAAATGAGAAAACTTTCAGTGGCAGACCATAGCCATGATCAAGCAGTTCTTGCTGGAGGTTTTCGCCCGGGAGCAGAAAGAAGGGGACATCCTGGAGCGTGTCGGGCAGCATCCCTGAGGCACTTGGGCTGAGTGTGTGATGCTCAAGGAGCTGCTGGGGGGGACCCAGAGTATCTCATTGGGAGGATGGACCCAGCCAGGACAAGCTTTAATCTGAAACAGGGATGATTCTAGCTTGTTTTTATTGTCCTGCTCCATTAAACTGAATCTCCTCTTACCAATTTATTGCGTGCAGGCCTGGACCTAAAAATTGCTGGGCTGATGCCTAGCTTTTTGGGTCTCCATCGAGCTGGGATGGGGTATTTCACACTGATGGGATGCATCCTTTGGCCACGATCTCCCCTGGGGGACCTCGGGGTGGAAATTCACAGCTGGAAGGAAAAGCTTTCATGTGTGTAGCTGCAGGGAGGACGAGCGCGGCCATATGGGAAGAAGGCACGCTATGTTTATCCCAGGTTTTACTTCCTCCAGCATCTCCTGGGTGAACTCATTTCTAGTAAGTGGCTGGACTTCCCATTCACATCGCTCACCACGGCCGGCCCCAACCTACCTTGGTGGTGTAGCGTCACCCACAACACATCCCCCATGCCCCAGCGTGGACCACAGGCAAAAGGAGCCCCGAGCCATGCGCGGACAGACAGACACCTGCCCAGGGCTGGTTAAATCCTGAGATCCTCAAGGAAAAGGAAGAAATAGCTGCAGGGCAGCAAACACCCCGTGCAAACAGAGTTGCCACATCATGGACAGGAAAAACAGGTCGGATGAAGAGGAGCAAGGGGTGAAGGTGGCCAGGAATGAGCTGGGTGGGTGGCATGGTTTCGGGTACCCGATCCAACTGCGAGCTCAGTTTATGGCTCCCCTTTGCCAACCTGTCCCAGGGGAAGCAGGTGGTGACACCAGCTGTGTCAGATGGGATAGGCAGGATGGGTAAGACACCCGTGGGGGAGCTGGCCTGGGGGTGGCGGCATGTGGGAGTGCCGCTGGGCCGGATCCAGCTCTGACCACAGCTCAGGTGTGGCTGGGAAGGGCAGTGTGTGCTGGACAGGCCGAGCCCAAGATAAGAAAAATGCCGGGAGAGAGGTCAGGCTGGTGGATGGGGAGGATGGAAGATACTGCCCTGGTGTGGCAGCACCTCTCCATCCCTGGGATCCCAGCTCTCATGAAACCATGGGTGGCCGTTGGGGCATCCCAATTCCAGGCTCCAGCCAGCTCCTTCTGGGGTTGCTCTGTACCCCCCATCCTGCCAGGAAAGGCTGCCCGGGGGGTTGGTACGGCTGGAGACAGCATCTCAGATGAGCCTACAGTTAGTGCATACCTCGCGTGCTTGCACGGAGCAAGCAGGCAGCGACTATGGGATTTCTTAGCAGCTCTTGCATCCAATTCAGGCAGATACAGGATTTCCTGGGTCTGTTGTCCTGCCCAGCAAACCCTCCTCCCAGATCAGCCTCTGCTGGAGGCAGAAAAAGCCCCTGAAAACATCACTGGGAAAAATCAAATGCTCTCAACGCTTTTGTTTCAGACGTGCGGCCATCCCCCCTCTCCGCCTGTGCTGGAGGGGGCCCGGCGAGGCCACTGCCGTACCTGACCTTCCTGTGCAAGCCCGCTCCCATCGAAACAAGGCTCCCAAAATAGCTCGCTTGAACAATGTGGCCATAGTGAGGGTGGTGAGGCCTCAGATTTCCCCTCCCCATGCACAGATTTTCTCTCCAGCAGCCCCAAAGCCTGTGATAAACTCCACTGCATGTGTTTGCCCACTGCTTTTGGTTCATTGTATTTATAGGAAACAGCCAGCGGCCAGGGGAAACATGGCCCAGAACAAAAGAGCCTTAAATGTTTGGTCCTTGCTGCTTTATTCAGGATATTTAGCAAAAGGCTCCATCTTTTGTCCTGGCCATCCCCAGGGAACGGGGATGGGGACTCACTTGCAGAGGCTGGGCCGGGGAACAAGGTGCTGCTGCAGCCCCTCTGTGGGTCTGTGGGGTCTCTGTTACCCCGGGACCCAGCACTGTCCCCGAGGTGCTCAGTTCTGTGTTCTCACCTGCTTCTTGGGCAACAAAATGGAGCCAGGGCAGCCAAAATGGCATTGTAGCAGCCCTGCGCCCGCACAGCCTCAGCCCATTGCTTCCGACCTGCTCCCGGGGGGTTTCAGCACCACCATCATGTGCTGCTCTCAGCCCTCCCGCTCACCTCTTCCCAGGGCACTGCAAAACGCCTCAGTACTGGGGGGTTTAGTGATGGGGTTTAGAGCTTTGGTAATCCAATGCTTGGCAGCAATAGAGCTGGAAATGCAAACATCTCGGCATCCACACGCAGCACCCAAGCGGTGATGCCTGGGTGCTGGGTTTCTCTCCCTTCCCGTCCTGGGCGAGCTCCCCACCTCCTCCCACCACAGAGTGGGGGCTGCCAGAAATCACACTTCTTGTTTTAGCTCCACTGAAACCCGCCTGCCTTTCGGGCTTGTTTCTGCTTCTTTACGTCAAGATGCCGCTACCGCATATGCTGCTGGCGCCAGCGGGAATTTTTCT
Organism: Scopus umbretta; assembly: GCA_013400535.1. Lineage (NCBI taxonomy): Eukaryota > Metazoa > Chordata > Aves > Pelecaniformes > Scopidae > Scopus > Scopus umbretta. The sequence goes on along the minus strand of VZTL01056527.1, from coordinate 93,617 downwards.
GCCAAACCCGCTGCTAAGGAAGAAATAAGGCAGGGGAGGCTTTCGCGTTCAGCTGCCTAACCCCGCCCTGCAGGTCAGGGACCTGCAAAACCCTCCTGCAAATCCTGGGTGGGGACCTCTAGCACAGGTCCCAGGGGACAGAGGTGCTCGTCACCGCCATCCCCGTGCCGCCAGCTGGTTCCCCATCACCTCCGATGCTTTGCAGAAGGAGCTCGCTGGTGCACCTGCAGATCAGGGCTGGGGCTCGGGGGGCTCCCACCCAACCATGAGCGCCCCGGTATTTTCTGACAGGAGCTGCAGGAACGGGGCCGCCGCAAGCGCTGAGCATAGCGCACAGAAAGGCAGCTGGGCACGGGTTTAGACGAAGCTGCAACCCTTTGAAACCCGGCAAAAGGGGGGAGAGCGCCCCGACAGGTCCGCTGGGCTCTGCAACCGGTTCTGCCTTTGTGCCAAGGTGCTTTTCGATGGAGGGTTTGAAAGAGAGAGGGAGGTATTGTTCTCTCCTGCTTTTGTTGGCACGTTTTAAAAGCTTGAATTCCTATTCCCTGCTTCCCTCCGTCGCAAGCCAGGCCTTTTTCCCCGCTGTGGCTGTCAACCATTGGCTCATTTTTCCCCCAAACCAGCAAAAAGAGAGCTGCGAGTTCAGCGCTGCCCCATTTCCCGGGCTGCCTGCCAGGCAGCCAGTGCGTGCGCTCCTAAAAGTCATTCCCAACGTCAAAGCCAAGGATGCACAGGAGCATCACGATGCCTGCCCCAGCTCCTGGCAAGCAGCAGAGCCGCAGGCAGAAGGTGCTGGGACAGCTCTGCGCCCACGAGGACCTGCCGCCACTATTTATATCCCTCGCTTTCTGCAGGCAGTGGGTGGTGATGACCAGGGTGCTGCTAACACACCCCTTGGGATTCTCCAGAGGGAATTTGCCTGGCTTCTCGCTCCAAATGGTGCCAGACTGAAGCAGGAGCAGCAAGTACAGGGCACAAGGGGTGGCCTGGCGTTGGGCTAGGGCTGCCGCTGGAAAGGAGAGGCGGAGTAAGACATGGAAGAGGGTCGGGGGACCCCTCAGCCGTGAGGGAAAAGGGACAGGGGAGACCCCAGCCCCTACCACAGCACCATCCCTCAGCTCCTGGTGAGAAACCCAGCACGCGCCTGCTCTTTTCCATTCTTTATTTCAAGGATCACATTCTCGCTTTGGTCACAGCTCTGAAAGGTTTTTTTGGTAGCTGTTGTGTTGTTTCTTCTCTAATTTGAACCCACTTTCTGTAATATTATAAAATTATACAAGTACAGCAATCACCAGCTGATAATAAATAGGTATTTGTTAGATGACAGAGTTAAAGTGCTTTGAGAAGGGAAGTAAGAAGCTCTATCCTAGATTCGGGGGGGAAGAGGGGTTCTTGGAAATGTAGTGCAGTAGGAAGCTCTGGCCTGTTGTCCGTAGTCTGTGGTCACACGAGGCACACGACATCTCTGCCCCTTGCCAAAAAGACCCCTCAGGCACTCCTGAGTGTCTCGGAGCAGGCACGAAGCAGGAGCCGTGCCACTGTGACAGGTTATTGGAAGCATGAGATACGATGCCCCCTCCATTATACGGCCCAAGGCTGGGGCGTTTTGGCGGTCAAGAGGGCTGGGAAATGCTTGGACAAGGTGTGGGATCACCCCTTGCACACAGGCATGGGGAGAGAATCCCATTTTTCACAGTTTAGTCTTGCTTGGAGACCTCAAAGCCCAAGGGAAGCAAACCCTGGTCCTCCCCTGTCCCCTCACTGCAAGGGAGAGAGGCGGATCTGCTTTGGGCAGTGGGGACAGCTGCAGCCCCCCTTGCGCCCATCAGCATTGCCCTGAGATCGACAGCCTGCCGCCTCTTTCCCTGAGGAAGCCCGGTCCCTCTCCCGGAGGAGAAGTGCTGGGAGCAGGGGCTGCCTGCTGCCCACAGATAAATGCCCTTAGCTGCCTGCAGAGGATTTGTGCGTTTAAAACTTCTTCCCAGGGCCTCCCCAGGTTTGGTTTGGGCTCTGCTTCCACCTTCCCTTCCTGTCCCCTTCGGTCTGTCGTTCCCCATACCCCAAATCTAGTCATCTTCCGAGGCTTTTCCATGCAAAAGGCTAACTTTGTGCCTGCCCTTGCCTGCAGGTTTCCAGTGCTAGTTCCTGATCTCCCTCCCATGTCACAAAGCCAGCTGTAAAAAAAAACCCCAATAAACCAAACCCTAAAACCCTTCCAGAGCCCTATTCTCCAGACCAGAAGGGGACACATATGTGACACTGGGAGCGTTCCAGCTGCTTGCCAACCCAAAAAGGCATTAGCCACTAAAAACTTGGAGGCAACAGTCCCCACTTGGAGCAAAGCACAGATCAACCGCTTAGAGAGGCCAAAGGGCTGGCTCCTCCTCTTCATCACATGCACGTTCCCAAAGAGAGGAGTCATCGTGCCCTGAGGATCAGTGCATGCACATCGGCAGAAGTCCCCTGAACGTCCACACCCAGGGTAGGCTCAGGACGACAATCAGTACAGAGTTACCAGTGTGGGCTCAGGGAGAGGCTGACACCACTCCCTTCACACTGCTGGGTACTGTGAACGTTCCTCACGTGCTAAGTTACCCCTTCCTTCCCTGTCCCCAAACCCTGCTCCATCTGGCCCTGCAGTCACATCTTCCTCACCATGACTCTTCCACCAAGGCCAAAGATGGAGGGGTTGCTGCCCAGGACCCCTTTTGACACAGTCAAAGATTAATGCCTAAGGAGTGGCTAAGAGAAAGGGATCTCGCCTCAGGGGTGGACAGCGAGTGCAGGAAGAGCAGCAGCAGTCAGGACGGTGTGAAGACAGTCCCGTTGTGTTCAGTGGAAGAGCTCCACCAACACCACCATCAGGAGCAGCTGCATCCAAGAGCCAAACGTCATGGTGGCCTGGCCCTTCTGGGACATGAACCGGAGCTGGTTCACCAGGCGCTCCTTCACCAGAGCCTTCCTGAAGCCGTCCTCCTCCGAGATGCAGACATAGTGGCCGTAGTGAATGTGGCTCACGTTCTGGATGAAGTGGAAGCAGTCCTGCTGGGGGTGGGTGGTGTTGCAGGTCTTGATGAGGCTGCTGTTGTGGTACCAGTTGTAGGTGGCATAGTGAGACTCGATGGGACAGTTGAGGTAGTAGCGGGAGAAAGGGACGACTGTGATGTTCTGATAGTCATCTACTGGAAGAGATTGAGAAGGGGGGGATGAGACAGGCATCTCCAGGAACCACAAGTCTGGAGGGAAGAACAGTTGGGTCGATGGGGACATGTTACATGGTTATTTGACAACAATGGCAGGGCATGATCCATGCCTGGTGAAGTCCATGGGACTATTCTCCCTGGCCATCAGCAAACACAGAGTTTGAGCCCTCTCATCCAGCTCAGAAATACGTTTAACTCCAAGCTGAGACCTGCTTGATATCTTGGTCTCAGCACGGTCATTCCCAGTTCCCCAGCAATGAGCTGCAACACCTGGCACAGCCCGTACAAAGACCTCAGAATCAGCCACCCTGCCCCAAACACCCCCCGGATAAATAGTCTACAGCTCAAAACCTTTACGCACCTTCCTTAATATCCCCCTTTTGGCACTGTCCTCGCCATGGGTCCAGGTTCAGGTTCTGACGGACCTCCCTAGCAGATGGGAACAAGCATTAACAAAGCACTAACTCAGGGCAGCAGCACTTCAGGGCTAGGAAAGCCATCGCCCATACAAGATGTGGTGGATCAGATAACAAAGAAAGTTTAAACACCTGCTATTACCTGGGTAGAGAAAAACACACCCCACACCCCCACTTAGGAGGCTGGTGGATAACAAACATGAGACCCAGCAGCTCACCACAATCAACTGCTTTAAACAGCATCACAACCAGCAGAGCTACACACATTTCTTACAGCAAAAGCGGGGCCGGGTGCTCAAAACCCATTGACCTCTCCGTCCCCAGCCAGAGCAGGAGTGCTGCAGGAGGGACGGATCCCTGCAGAGGCACAGTTTTTGGGGTCAGCACAGATGTCTGCGCTGTTACTGCCTGGACACAATGGGCTCATCTCTCTCTGTGATAGGAAGATGACCTCAAAACCATGTGCTGCCCTGACCAGGAAGGGGAACACTGAGGGTCTGGGTATTTCTCACATGAAAGCAACCAGCAGAAGGTGATGGAAAAACAGCGAGCCGTCGGGGTGCCACATACCGGTTTAGATAAACTGACTGACAACTCCCATTGAACCACCCGCAGTACGGGTCCCTCGCGAGCAAGCAGCTGTCACAGTTGTTGCGATACACCGTGCACATGTCCATGGGTATCTCCATGACTTTATTTGTTGAGCCGACATACAGCATCGCCTGCAGGAGGGAAGCAGAGGGGCTGATCATCTCAGCACTGTGTCCCAGCGCCACCTTACAAGCGTCTAGTACTTCTCCTGAAGCTTCACTGTGATACTGGGGTGGATTTCACCAGCGGGGCTGGTAGGTCTCCAGGCAATGCAGTCATATCTCCCTATCATGGGAGGGGAAGTAGCCACCCTTCCTCCACCAGCCCTGTGTATAAATAAGTTTGCTCCATCAGTGACAGCAGTGTTGTCACCTCCAGGATGAGGCACCAGCACTGTCTCGCAGCTCATCTGCCAGCACGGCTGGACAATGAGAGGGAAACTGCAGCAGCAGGAGAACACTGTGCTGGGATTTGGCCCGGGGAGCAAACAGCCTCGTTCTTCCCTCACCTCCAGGGGAAAGGAGATGTCTGAAAAGCTCCATTGCCCACTGACCACACAGAGAGTTACCCAGGACTGGGGACATGAGCCCAGCTGTTAGGATTTAGCAAAGCACGCTGCAGGACCCATCACAAACCCACCCAGAGGCTACTTCCAGATCCAGGGGCTGTCATTAAACCATCTGTCCCTGCCTCCCCTGCTGCCTGCTTTTAAAGAGGGCAGTGGCCCGAGCCACTGTTTTCCTTTCTATGGAGCAGGCAGAAACCCACCCTCTTGTGGTCCAGGATCATGGACTGGATTGGGTCCTTCTTTGGGAAGACCTGGAGCTCCACGATGTTCTGCACCCCATCTGGCAGCTCCACAATCTTGTGGATGGATCCCTTGTCTAGAAAGAAAGAGGTGAGAGCCCTGATGAAGCATGCTGAGAGCAGAAAGGCAAGGCAGAGGGGCCGCAGGCAGGTGTGGGGAAGCCAGGCAGAGAACCAGCTCTGCCTCCAGCCCTCGCTGCGGCAGACAATACCCACTCTGCAGAGCCAGGATTGACCGGATTCCTGAAACCAGGACCCTTCTCAGAAGAAGCCTGCTTGCTCTGCTAGGAAATCATCCCCCAGACAGCAGTGTTTCCCACAACAGAGCTTTGTCATCCTCCCAGCCAAGAGCCACGAGGAACCCATTTCCCATGGCCCTTCGGGACCTGGCTGTGCCTGCTTTGATCAGCTGTGCTGTAAAGGCCTCAGCAAGAAAAAACAACCAGCTCTGGAGCTCTGCTCTGCTTTGATCCCTGGCCTGCTCTTGCATGAGCCTCAGCTCACCGCTCGCCTGAGGCTGAACTTGGGTCTTTGCCTTTCTGTTTTTTTCTAATTAAACTGACTCCCCTCCCCAGTTAAACGACTCCAAACTGGTGATTTAAGAAAATGAGTCAGTTTGGTGGAAGGGTGGAAAGGCAGACCCTGAGGGAACCGGGCTCAGGAACCCTCATTGTTTGCCCTCTTTTAGTACTTGCATGGTTTCCCCTTTGAAAATAGTCGATCCCTTCTCCACCATCAACCAGAGGGAGGCGAAAGATGTGACCCCAGGTCAGGAAAGGATTAGGACCCCCCAGGTGCTGGCCCTTCCCTCCGCACCCACCCCAGCGAGTGTGGGCAGCTATCCTTGCAAGCCCTGCATCTCGAGGCAAGCTCCCTGGTGGGACTCTGCAAGGCGTTAGCTGCATTTACGCTAAGGCTTTCAGCAAGATAAGAATCTGAGCATGCGTGGGCCCTAATCCAACCCAGGCCACCTACTGAGAGCCGTCTCCATTTTTTTAATCACAGATTAGGAAACAAAAGCCTCAGAAAGTCCCTCCACAAGTGCCAGTGAACACATCCCAGCACAGTGCAGAAAAAAGGGATGAGCACAGCTGTAGGGAGCAAGGTAGGGGGAAGGTAGGCAGGCAAGAGAGGGAAGTGCTGGGTTAGGGACCTTTGCACCCGCTGGGCAGTGAGTAGCTGCACTGCATGGGAACCCGGGCAGCTGCCTGACTGAGCTCGCCAACCTTTTGCTCTCCACCCTGTTCACCTGCAGCTGAATTGCTTTGGTCCAGCTCCGCAGCACCTCTGGCTGCCCCAGGATGGCTGGCAGCTGTGATCAGCTGGCTGTGTCTCCAGCCAGAGGTGCTGGCCTTGCAGGAAGTCTGCACTGCTGCACTAGAGCAAAGGGACAGGACATGATGGAGTGGGTCCCTTTGCAAAGGATTTCTGCTTGACAGCGTAAAGCTGCACCTGGGGAGAGCTGTGCGACCCCTCCCTTGCCCTAAAAACACTTGGCCTGAGACCTACCACAGGCCGAAGCAGCCCCACTGGGTAAACCCCGTGTGCTGGGATTCTGCTTTCAGCTCATCTTTGCCTATCCAGCCAAATTGGATGTATTTAGCCGTACTGGGACTTGGCAGCTCTTTTCTGCTTGACAAGCATATGCCAAGCTGGGAACACAGCCCCTTGTTTCACTCTGCACTGGGGGTCTCGTCTGCTTCCCTTGGGTTCCCTGCCCTCAAGGGGAAAGCAAACTCCAGGGAACTCCAAAGTGAATGGTTCCCAGTACCTGTTGCCAGATACAGCACATTGTAGCGACGTCCATCACCCGCAGAGACCTCGTGCACCCCGATCTTCTGGTAGCGGTGCTTGTTGTGGAATAAGGGGCTTTTGGTGGGGGAGAGGGGCTCCACTCGGTCCTCCACCTCTGGGTGGCTGTCGGCTATCTTGAAGGTCTCGCTTGGGGTGTGCTGTCCAGAGGAAACACACTGCAGCAAGAGGGGACAAAAGCCACCGTCAGAGTCACACAGGTCCCGGAGAATGAGGCTCGAGGGCAACAGAGCAAAGCAGGGCACAGCATGGATACCTCAGCCCTGAGCGGGATGCCCAGGCATGGCACACAAGCCTGCCCTGGGGGTAAATACAAGCCCTGGGGCTGCTGTGATTGTGCTGGTGCCAGGTCCTACCAGTGATCTCCCTGCAGAAGTTGCAGTTTAGGAGACTCATGCTCTGTCGCTCCCCGAGAGGCTTAGGGGAGCCTCCCCCCACCCCGCTGCCAGGTCAGTGATGCACCTGTATCGGCAGGGCTGGGCTGCAGGTTGGCTCAGTGAAACCCACAGGGTTAGCAAACACAAGGCAACACGTTGTCCTCCAGCTTCACACACAAGAGCTCACAGACATGTTTGCCAAGACATGCAAGAAGCCCGTCTCCCCTTGCTTTCTATGAAGGTGTTGGACCTTATCCAGCCTCCTTTTGTTTCCGGTAACAAAGCTCAGAACCTTCCTGCAGCGCCTACAACTTTCCTCACTGCCCCAGCTCTCACCTGGCTGCTCAGTGGTGGGACTGTCCACTCACCTGCCCCAGCTACTCTGACAACTGCAGTGGCACAGCAGGGACCAGCTCTCCTGGCCTCGGGAGGCCTGTCCACTTCATGTGGGCATCTTTTATCACTCACCTGCCCAGGCTTAATCTCTGGGTTGGGACCGTTATAGCCTTTGAGTTTGGATGTCCGAAACACGTTGTCAATGTCCCCAAAGGAATAGACACAAACAGCAGAGCTTCCCCTGTGGGCAACGAAACAAAGAGAGGGTCAGGGAGACATTGGCCATCACTGCTATGGCTGGGGCATGGCTGTGTGCATCGCACCTTCGCTGACCGTGTCCCACTCTGGCTGTTTTCCACCCACATGCCTGCCAGAGAGACTAAAGGGCTGAAAGAAAGGATTTGGCCCATGGGGCAGGACATCCCCCTGTTTTGCAAAGACCCTCACCAGGTGTTTGTGAAGAGCCCATAGACTTTGGAGTTCCGCCAGTTACTCGCCGGGACAAAGAAGACATCTTGCAACCAGTTGAAGTTGCCCTTGGTGACTGGGTCGACACAAATCAAGCTGGCCTTCAGGAAGGTGGTCCACTTGGAAGCAGAGAGCGAACTGGTTCCCCCTTTATCTTCCTGGGGGAGAGGGAAAGAAGGGAGTCAGGGTTCGGCAGAGAAGAACACAAAGTCCCTCCCTGTCCAGCATCTTAGATGGATAACTGGGGGATGCTCCAGAGGTATAGTTGATGCTGGTCACTGCAATAATCATGTACCTCTCTAACATCCCAGTGAGACAGAACAGGGCTTTCTCTCCCCTACAAGCAAGATGGGAGCCAGAGGATGGGAAGGCTAAAGGACATGACCGTACCCCATATGAACTCTGTGTCAGAGGAGAGAATTGAGCCAGAGGGGCCAAATCATGTGCTGATAACATCAGGTGAGCTGGCATGTCCATTTGCCACCCCTGTAACACTCTTGCCTCCCCACCATACACTGTTCCTGTGGTACCTTACACAGCTGGGCCACTCGGGAGATGTTTCTAGGGGCCTCGGGACTCTTATCTGGGTTGTCTTCGCGAAAGAAGTAGTAAATCTTGTCCTGGTGAGGCTCTTCATGCCTTAATGTGGTGGCTTTGACAAACTGAGGGTCTGAAAAGGTAAGTGAGCCATCAGAAAATCTTGGCCTGAACACGCATGTTTCATCTGAAAAGCCACCAGTGGGGACCAAACCAGCGTGCTCTGCAGCTACCCACTCACCCTCAAACAAGATGAGGAAATGCAAACACCATCTGTGCTCCAGGAAAAGGCAAGGTCCAAGCCCATCTTCTGCACCTGACCAGTGCATCAGACTAACAACCACTCTTCACGTGCCACCTTCCCAGTGCGTTTCCCCTCCTCTCCCTCCTGCCCAACTCCACGCACCCGTTCCCTTGAAGGCCAGGTCCCCCGAGCCCAGTGAAGGCTCAGCTGCTTAGCAGCAAAGGAAACCGTTCTCCCTTCTTGCGCAGCAGAGCTACTATCATAGAGGAAGGCTCCCTCCGTGGGAGCAAGCTGCACTGTTGTTTGTGTTTGCTGTGGAAAACCCAGCGATGCTCTTCCACCGCTGCCATAAAGGGCATCCCCAGCAGCGGCAGCGTCCCTCTGCGTATCGTTAGTTGCCGTCCCCAAGGCAGGGAGCTCTGTGTAAGCATGGGATCAGCCTCGCGGCTCTTGGTCTACCAGTTTTGTTTACCGGTGCCTTGGTTGCCCCCTCCATTGCCCTGCATGCACAAGTTCCGCTCTGCCCTGGTGTCATTTTGATTTGATTTTTTTCCTTGGCCAGGGGTTCAATCATCTCTCATTTCCCAGCGTCACTGGGGAGGCTTGGGGTAAGGCAAGGTAATAAGCCCACGGAAACTGAGAAGAATCCTTTCTCTCTGTTCCCCACCCTGTCCCATGCACAGCCCAACACATTCCTGCCTCAAGGTCTCACCCTGGCTGGGGATTTGGAAAGAGTCACTGCCCAAGAGTGGAAGTTGTTCTTCCTGTTTCCACCACCACACAGCAGCTGATGGGCACCTTTACACAACCATATTTCCTTCCAGCAGCTGACAGGGGACTTGCCACACGCTTCTCTCCATTTCCCCATCTCCTCGCTCTGAGCTAGAGGAACTCACTTGTCGTTTTTTTTGTCCCAGAAGCAAAGAGATTAAATTCCCTCAGCTGGCAGCAAGAGAGCTGGAGGGAGCCCCTGTGTCCGGCCTCACTGGCATTGCAGACTGGGACCAGATCAGCCCTCTCCGCAGCTCTAGGGGTGACCGAACCCAAACAAAAAGCTCTGGAGCTACACCCCAGCTGGGCAGAGAGGATGTACCCCTCCCAAGCTGTGCTGTGTACTTATGGCCCACAGCTGTGGACTGACAAAAAGTCCAACTGATCTGCCTGGTGGGGCAAAGCAGCACGTCTCATGCCTTCAGGATTTCCCCCATACTTACTCTGCATCACTGTGTCACTTGTGTAGAGCTCTCCACCCCCTCTCACTCGACGGAAACGGGGTATCTTGCCATTCTGCTGGCTCTTCTTGATGGTGGAGTAGATGTCATGACCTGCAGGATAGGAAGGTCCATTTGCAGAGGACTGTTTCCAGAGGGGGCAGAAGGGTTTATGAGAGAAAACCAAAGAACCAAGAACTCTCCGGGCACACGGACTCACAGAGATGGTGGATACAGGTCAAGAAACCCAGTCCTCACTGCCTAGGACTGAGCAGGCCTGGCAGGACTCCCCCAGCCCTTTTCCTTAAGGACTGGCAGTGAAAGATTCCTGCTCTACATCTGCAAAGGATCCTCATCTATCCCTCTGCCAGGTCCAGAGCAGTGGAGTTACTGCAGGACCCTCCTTCCCCACTGTTTCCATTGCACTCTACTCTCCTACACAGAGACTCAACCTTCATGCCCTGGACAGGAATAAACAACCTTGTGCCATGCTCTGTCCTAGAAGGACGTGTGTTTCAATGAGGCAAAAACCAGAAATGCTAAGGCTGATCACCAACTAGAGCAGAAGGACAAAGCCCCTGGAGCAGCCTCAAGGTGCCCCTTTTTGTTACAGAGAGCCCAGCCTTCCTGCACAGGACCATGACTGAAAATATGTGAGCAGTCAGACTTACCATCAATGATGACGAGGGTATTCGAGTCAGGGGTGAACGGAGCAATACCTCTCCCATCCCACGAAGTGCTCTCCTTTCTCTGCGTCTGGGCAAGGACAGAAATGGTCCCTAAGTGTGATCAGTTCAGGGAAGGCAGGGGAGCCAGGTGCCCATATCCACCCTTGGGGCAGGAGGAAAACAGCTCTTTTTGGCTTGCACAGCCTAAAAGAGGGAAGGACGCAGCCCACTGTCGAATGGGCCAGGCAGAGCCGCTGCTGCATGCAGGAGGTGAGGAGAGGGGGGCTATGACAAGCGAGCACAGAGGCGGCACGTTCTGTCGCTACAAGCTCCTCGAGGGAGCTGGCATTTGGGCATTTCAGAGCACTCTGAGAAGGGGGATCAGGGCACCATTTTACAGACAGAGATAGCACGAAAAACAGCAAGTGCTTTGCTCTGGTCCCATCACAGGTGGCCACAGCATACCAAGTTCCAGCAGGTGGGAGCGCAAGCACCGGTCCCGCAAATTAACATCCCATCTCCATACTTCTCCACTAACGTGAGGTAATTTTTATTGTCCTCCTGCAAGAGAAAAAAGAGGAGCGTGAGCATCTGTGAATGGCAGAGCACAGCCCCACAGCTCCAAGCCCACAGCGCTACCAAGCACACTACATGGCTTCTTAGCTTTTTCATGGATCTTAAAAACAGAGGAGAAAACTAGTATCGTGTCATCTGATCCCCTGCTCCACAGGCACTGGAGGTCTTCACCCAGAGACAGCACATGAGGAGCATACACAGTTCCTTTCCCAGCAGTCCTTCAACCCAAGTCCTCCAACCCTCACGCATCCAGCTGTTCCACATGCTGCTCTACCACAGGTAGGACCTACCAAACTCCCGGGCATCACGCACTGTCCTTCGTTTTTCACTGGGAAGTCTTCCTAGGATAAAAGAGAAAAAGATACCTTTTAACTCCTTCCCTCTAAAAGCCAACTGACGTAGGCTCAGCCCCACGCACTACACGCTAGTCGATCTCTTCATAAGTGGGAAAGCAAGCACATCGTTAAACGTGTCACTAAACACTGCAACACAGCCCTTTTCCCCACCTCAGCATTTGAAAAGCCTTGAGGAGGCTGGGTGGGGTCTCTCAGGCCCTCAAGGTGATAGGGAGAAGTCAGGATGCAGGGCCAAAGCGGCAGGCATGACTGGCAGCCAGCCTGGGCCGCTCTCCAAAGGATTTCAGGAGAGGATCTATCATTGTGGGGAATGGGTGTTCAATAGTGGGTGATGGTGTCCGAGGGTTGGGACACATGAACCACACTGTTCCTGGGAACAAGAAGAGAAGTATCTGGGCCCAAACTTCAGCAAACAGCTTGTCTGAGAAGGACAAGAAGGGGTCATGAGAAAGCCAACCAGGGGGGCTTTCCTGCTGTATTAACTCAGTGCCCAGCTGATCCAGAACTTCCTGCTTTTGAGGAAAAGCAGTCTGGGCTCTGACATTGGAAAGGGATGGGAACATAGCTTTGCCTCAGGGACATGAGTCTGAGCATTCCTTCTCACACTAAAGAAAGGGTCCCTCAGTGGAAAAATCTTCCCTCTGGGATAGCAAAGACCTCAGGAGGACCACAGCCTGAGAAGAACCCATTCATCATACTGATGTTGCAGCTTCCCAGAGGGATGGGGCAGGCTGGGCAGAGACCAGACCCTTCCAGGCCTGACTTCATTGCTGGCAAAGACACTGAGCAAGGTATCTAGCATCTGGGCTGTGAGACTGATGCTAGACACTTTCTTATATGGCTCCGGGGCCAAACTTGTTAGCAGAGCATCCTTACCGTGTAGTTCTCATAGGTTGCAAAGTCATAGTAATAAAGCTTTCCCTCTCCCCCGATGTAGATGGCTGAGCTGTTTTCTGTATGATAGAAGACTGGGTACTTCTCGCTCCTGGGAAATGCATACTCTTTCACACCTAGGAAGAGCATAGAGGAGACGCTCGTCAAGGAAACTGCAGCTTACTGTGGAGAGCACCTGCAGCCAACTCAGGCTGATCAACTGACTCCCTTTCCATGTCCTTGGTGTGAGTGATGAGAAAAACAAGGACACGGGGCTGGAGGCCCTCTGGGATGGCTGGCCCAGTGCCAGGCAGGCAGGGAACAGCAACTCCCAGGCTGAGAGCTGAGCTATTGTCCCTTGGCCCCAGGGGACAGGAAAGCTGCACAATGGAGCGGCCCCGCCTGGCCCCTGTAGGGCTGGTGATGGAGGAAGAGGAGGAGGATGGGAAACCTTGCTGCAGGAGCTCTTGCAGGAGAGCAGAAGCTCAAAGTGACATAGAACTAGCTCTGCAGCAGCCAAGTGCTGCCTTCCCACCTGTTCCAATGGCCAAGTGCCTCCTGCCTCACAGCTTTGAGATGAAGGGCTCCCTCCCCTCTCTGGCTGTCCTCTGACAACCACCCCAAGCAACTGTCTCATGGATTTGGCTCCTGCACCCTCTTGCATTTGACATGCAGCTTTTTGTGCCCCGCTTCGGGACCTTGCACATGCCTGATTGCAGCTGTGAGTTCTTTTCTGGCTGCATGGGAGAGGAGCCGCTGTGCTGCCTTGTAGCTGGGGGTCAACCTCCCCCTGACCACGGGGTAGATAATCTACCAGCCACAGCCCAGCATCACACCTCTCCTTGCCAGCCTCCAACTGCACTGCCAGCCATCCTCCCTCCAAGGGCCAGGAAGGATGGACAGTGTTTGTAGCCCCCAGACCAGAGCCCACATGTGACAGGAGAAGGGTGCACATAAAGCCACAACTCATGGGCTCCACGCCCCAGACAAACAAAAAGTGAACTGCAAGACCTAGGACACATGTCACCACTGGCTGCTGCAGAGAGAAAGCCTTCCAGGCCCAGCTGGGAGGAAGAACTGCCTGTCCTCCCCTCTTTCCTTCCTCTTTCTCCTTCTGGCTTTTCCAGCTCCTCTCTCCCAAAAACATCCTCCCTTCCACTCTGCGTTGCCAGCTCAGGTGTGGGAGGCTGGCCCTGCACCACAGCGCAATTGTGAGCTGCCGCCTCTGGGGCTCTCGCTGTCCCTCAGTGGGGTCCGCTGGTCCTGCATCCCTCTCCAGGATGGTGCAGCCACATCTGGGCTGCTTTGAACAGCCGTGCCAGCACCCAGCTCCGCAGCAGTGTGCAATGCATGTAGCACATGGGCACTGCCCTCGGCTACCCTGTATCCTACCACAGTTTGCAGAAATGACACGAAAGGGATTGCTCCTCTGAGGGGGAAAAGTCTCCTGTCAGGACTGACCTCTGCTTAGGGTGACAGGGCACTCTGTTTTCATCCCCCCACCTCTTTTCCCTTTTCCAAAGAAGAGAAGGCCTCTCTCCTGGCAAGCGCTGCTGCTCCCAGCAGACAAAGGCTGCGTATGCCTCAGGAGCTGGCTGCCTGCACAGACAGGCAATTAATCAGTGGCACGTGTCCCTCTCTATTTATAGGGGCACTTGGCAGGACAGGCAAAGGACAATCTTGCACAGCCCAGCGCTCCCCCTCTGCCCGGAGCATGCCGCGCAGGGGTGCCACCAAGGCTCCACAGAGCCAAAAGTAAAAAAGATGTATAGAGGTCACTGGGGCTACTGAATGCCTGCTTGATTTGTGGCTTTCTTCTCCGCTCCAGCACGCTGGTCGCACCTCCTTGGGGTCTCTAATCCCTGCGGGGTTAAACAGCACCCAGCCAGCAAGGCTTTCCCATCACCAGCTTGACTAACATCGGCTGCTGCTAGCCACTGCCTGGTGATGGGGAGCCCTGCCAGACCCACGGGCTGCTGTTTCCCAAGGGCACCTCAGCTGCAAAGACAGAGGGCAGAGGTGTGCCATGGTACACAAACCATCGCTGCCTTCCAGCCCCCAGCTTCCCTCTAGCGCAATGCCTCAGGGCTGCCCTTCCCCTGCACTGTGGGATGGAGGCCATGGGTCTGCATGGCAGGGGAGAGGGATTCGGCAGTCGGGACCCCGCAGCCAGGAAAGCCTAGCTGGATGGCAGTCCCTGCCCGCTCCCTGTCCCCACCATCTCTCCTCTGCCCAAGGACTTGAAGAAACTTCCAAGTATGTGCTTTGCCTGCTGGAGAAGCTGGCCTCGAGTCTTTTCAGAGTGACTGTGCAACTCATTTGCCTAAGTGGTCCTACAAGCGGGAAGCCAGCTGGGCATGCCAGCTAGCCTGGGGAATCTCATCAGCCTATGCTTGCCAGGGAAGAGAGGACTAATCCCCTTTTCACCATCCCCCCCTTCCCAGCAGTCCTCAAAATCCCCCTCTTGGCCCAACCCATGGAGTAGGCAGGCAACAGCCCATGCACACCGGAGGGAGCCCCTAAAGTCCTTCTCCCCCACCCAGCTGCCACTGCCAGCACAACCCATCACCAACATGCCACAAGCAGGTCTGGCTGGACTTCAGCAAACTTTGCTCTTGTTTGCCTCTAAATTTGCTGCTAATCCAGGAAAATATACACCTGCAGCATTCCCCACTCCTCTTCCTCCACCTCACCCCTTTTGCACACTTCAGCCCGTGTGCTCCTACTACCTTTGGTTTCGTTCTGAGGCTTTTTCACAACACTGCCTCTTTCTTAAGCTCATTTCCTAGAGCTGTGCCAACCTGCAAGGACACACTTCTCTCCAAACAGCCAGAAACAAGCAAGCCCAAAACAATAATTTGGTTGGTGCCAGCGCATTATTTATGCTACGGCTCCCCAGGGACTGCAATGAATCACTAAGCTGAGAGTAAACAGCTCTGCTAGCCAGGGCCCAGAAGCGCGTTTGTGGCTCCAGCGCTGATTTAACTTGATCTGGAAGGGAGCCTTTTGGAAGTGTTTCCATGAGTGGGTGCTGGCGTCCCTCTGCCTCCACATCAGCCTTCTGGCTGACCTGCCGTTGTGGTTTAACCTCAGCCGGTAACTAAGCACCACACAGCTGCTCGCTCACCGTCCCCTCCAGTGGGATGGGGGAGACTGTCAGAAGGGCAAAAGTACGAAAACTCACGGGTTGAGTTAAGAACAGTTTAATAATTAAAATAAAGTAAAATAATAATAATAAAGTTGTAGTGAAAAGGAAAACAACAAAAAGAGGAACAAAACCCAGGCAAAACAAGTGATGTGACCACTCACCACCCGCCAAACGACGCCCAGCCCGTCCCCGAGCAGCGATCGCTGCCCCCCGCCCAGCTGCCCCCAGTTTCTATACTGAGCGTGACGCCATATGGTATGGAATAGCCCTGTGGCCAGGTTGGGTCAGCTGTCCTGGCTGTGCCCCCTCCCAGCTTCTGGTGCCCCTGGCAGAGCACGGGAAGCTGAAAACATCCTTGACTGGTGTAAGCACCACTGAGCAACAACTAAAACACCAGAGAGTTATCATTATTCTCACACTAAATCCAAAACACAGCACTATGCCAGCTGTTAGGAAGAAAATTAACTCTATCCCAGCTGAAAGCAGGACACCTGCAAAGCCAGCCTTCAGCCCCTGCTCTGCCTTAAACAGCTCAGCTTAGGCAAGTGGTTTGATCCCCTTCATCTCCGCTTCTCATCTGGCAGAACAGGGGGTAGCTGCCCTGCACCCCCAGACTGGGAGCCTGGGGTATAAATGGCTTCAAGAGCCAGCGATGACGAGGCAGAGGGCATCTAATGGCCCACACTATGTCCCCAAAGAAGAGGACATGCCTCTCCCAGCAAGTCCGAGGCTGCTTTAGACACTGCAAAGAAAGGCTCACCCCCCTGGAAGCGGGAAGGCATGACCCTGCCACCACCTTCCCTTCGAAATCAAGCCCCGAGCTTCAGAAGACACAGGGCTCATTTCCAGAGCCTCGCTACCCCCATGGAGTCCCTTTGCCTGGCATTTACTGCAAACCCCACCATCAGCGCGCATATCAATAGCACAACTGTCAATTGAAATGCAAACCCCAGTCCAGAGGAATGAATAGGAGAAAGAGCAGCTTTGTCCTTTGCCAGCGAGATGGAGAGTACCACACCAGACTGAAGAAGAATACTATTAAATGAGGGAGAAGGAGGGAGCCCGGTGCATCTCAGAAGGACGCCTGCGGGGTGAGGCAACAGAGCAGACGGGAAAGGAAGAGGAAGATGCTCTGGGTGAGATGAGGACAGGGAGGCCCACCCTAAACACACACAGCAACGCAGGTAATGGATGGAGCAATCCTGCTTCCCATCCGACTGGGGCATAGGGTGAAACAGGCCAGCCTCCCTAGACACAGCTCGGACAAACCCAGCTTTAATGACATCCTGAAGGGCTCTCTGATTCCCTTTGGGTCCAGGAGGCCCCTGCAGAAAGGCACCAAGAGTCTGGGCAGAGCCTGGCCCTCCCCAGTACCACAGCAAGGTCCGATTCCCAGAGCATCCCAGAGCTTTGTGCAGGCGGGGGGAGCATGCCCCCCACCTCCAGAACAGACGTCCAACTAGAGAAGCAGCGTGGGCGTGCAGCCTCAGTTGCAGGCAAACTCAACAACTCAGCGCTCATCCTGGCTGGAGGGCTGACTCAGCTACGGCTGTCCGTCTCCCCTCCACACTCCACCACTCGCCAGTCTGGCAGCTGGCTCCGGCGTCCCAGACACTCAGCTTAGTCACCGGCTTGCATGGCTCCCAGCACCGGTAGTGGGCGAGTCTTTGCAGGTCTACAATTCACTGATGCCGGGGGAGGACTGCGTCTCCCTAAAATGGAGGTGATGGTTCAAAATCTGCTCTGGTGCCAGCATTTTAAAACAAGGAACTGAAATAAAGCTTCAGAAAAATGAAAAGGGAAGGAGGACGAGAGAAGAACCCGCTGCTTCTTGGGAATGGCACTGATGCAGAGGAGAGGCAGATCCTTTACTTGCTGCTCATAAAACCTTCGTTAAGTGGGACTCCCCCTTGGAATATGAAGGCGGGAAACCAGGCAGAGTATGGGGTTTACGTGCTCCCTGGCATTACCTGGTCCACACCACAGGGCCTGTGCTGCCCCGAGTGGCAGAAGTTCCTTTAGCTAAGCTGCCTGTGTTCTCCCAACCTCTCCTGCTGCTGCAGTATGAAGGGGACACAGGTCTGGGCCACCTGCCAAACGGCAAAAGGGGATTTAAACTGGTGCAGCGCCAAAGCTTGCCACCGTGGTGAACGTAGCAAAGTCTGCCAGGCAATCCACCCAGCGGCCCCGGGAACTCTTCTCGCTGTAACACGTTACAACGCTGTCAGCTGTCACCGTCACGCATCCTACCCTCCCTGGCACGACGCCGATGACACTGCCACCTGCTCTGCTGCCTGTAGCTCTGACAGCGAGCCCCCTTCTGCCTGAATCACGGCGCTGGTCAGATCCTTCCTGCTTTCCTCCTCCTCCAAACAATTTCTCATTTCCCAGGTTTTATTTCTTCCTTCCTTTTTGACTAGACGGAACAGATTACAACCCTGACAGCAGCATGTCTCTGCTGCATTCAACTGGCATTGGCTCTGACAGCAGAAGGAAAAGCTGCCTCAAGGACTAGCAATGCAGGGGTGCCCCCAGGTCTCGTCCCCTACACCTGTGGGACCATGCAGGCCCGGCCATGAGTCAGAGCTGACGGTGTGCTCCAGGCTCCTGCACATCACACCGCTTTTGGGAACATGAGAGCCGTCTCGACTCAATGACATCAATCCCTCTTCCGCTCCTGCTTCGCCAGCGCACGCGGGATGCATGACAAGCAGCCCCGCATGGGAAGATCAGCTGCTTTACCTTAAGGGCCGGGAACATGATTCAGGTCCACTGTGTTTGTCACCCACTTCAGGGTCAGGACTCCTGGTCCCAGTCCCAGCTCTGACATCACTCCGCAGTGCAGTTCCAGTTTCACTACTCCCCCCGGCAAGACCGGGAGGATGGTCCCTGGATTTCCTACCTGCTTGACCAGATACCAGCCCAGGAGCCCCACCAGCAGATGGTCCCCCCCAAGGGGAGCATGGGAGGTCATAACACCCACTCCAGAGGGATGGAGACACCCCACGGGGCTGCCATGGGCCCTCTCCATCCCTGGGAGAAAGAGTGGGCTGAACCAAACTGCTCCCATCCAAGAGCCACCCGCTGTCTGTCTCCCCAGCTCCGCCACGGATGCCGGCAAGAAGCCAAGCTGCAGGGACTTTTTTAAGATGATCTATAAATACTTAAGTTGAGACATTTCGGAAGGAGGAATTATGCCTTCAGGGAGCTGCTGTGCGCACCGAACGGCTACGTTTTCCTTCCCCCGTGACTTTGCCCAAAGGGAAGCAGTGTGACACAAGGAAACCACAGTCAGGCTGGGGAGGTGCTCCCCAGAGCCCCACTCACCCGCCAGCCATCCCCTTCCCAGGGGATGGACGCCTCGAGTAGTCTGACATGCTTCTGGGACCCAGCAGATCCTGCAGCGACAAGGGTTTTTATAAGAACAATTTGTCTCTAGACGAGACAACCCCGGAGGGACACTGCGGGGGGGGCAGGTGTTTCTCTGACCTGCTACTTCCTTCTCATTGCTCATGAAGAAACCTGGCCCGTTGTTCCTGCCTCTCCCTGGTATAGGCCACCAGCACACCGCCGAGGAATTTAGCTGCACCCCTGAGAGCCACCTCTCGACGCAGGGGAAGCAAAGGCACAGGATCACCCCTTGAGAAACATCACTCAGTGTGTGGGGCAGCCCCGCACCATTTCAGTTCAACCTGTGCTCCACCACCAGTCATTTCTCAAGGAAAGGAAAAAACAAAAAACAACAAACCAGAACAAATACAGCCCCATCCCCTATAAATGTCTAACCTGGACCCCCAAGAGCTCCCTCCAGAGCCCTCCCAGGGCCAAATATCATCCTTGTCCCCCTTTCACTCCCTCCGTCCCCTGCCTATTCAGCTTGGCACAAGGTAGTGGACTGGGAGTATGGCCACGATCTGGTGCCCATCAGTCCAGCGGCCGGTGCATCTCATAAGGGGTTTGTGCTGCCTGCCTTCTCCTCCTGGTCTCCCCTCTCCCCCGCTGTCTTTTCAGGATGCTTGCAGGGACCTGCAAAAACTCCTCTGCAGTGTTAGTCTGCCACGGGCCAAAAAGCATCGGTAAGGAGCACAGGAAACCAAGCAAACAGAAAGAGTGCTAAAAATGTCTTTTGATGAAGTGGGACCAGACACAGACACATGTGTTTCCTGCTCCTTAAAGCCCCCTCTGCTCTCCTAGGGGCCACACAGCTCCCTGCCACAGAGGGAACCCCAGCGCGTGCCCATGCCCACCATGAGAGCCTTACAGAACAGCCACACTGCTGAAATCTCTCCTCGTCCTGCCCCAAGCGCACAACACGTGCAGGTAAACCACTGATGAAACACAGGCATACTCATTTCTAGTACCGGCTGCCAGAGTCCGAGAGCAGTCACCGGCTGTGACGAGCAGCTCTGGAAAGGGCAGGGCCTGGAAAGCAGATCGAGCAAGCCCTATTGCAGGCACCAGTCACCTCCTATGCATTCCATAACCGACACCGCCTCTCCCACTGGGGCAGGGAAGGGCACTGGCCAGGTAGGGCAGCGACGCTGTGAGGTCAGAGCAGCTGCCTTTGCCTCGGCCGGGCACTCCCACAGATGCATCCCAAGAGCACGTCTGTGCCCAGAAAGGATGAAGTAAAAGGCAAAGTGCTTTCTCATCAGCCGGGGTGGGTAAAAGCCCTGACTGTCATTTTCCCTTGCCCTCCGTTCTGAAGGAAATGCGGTTCGGTTCCCGAAAGCAGCACGGATGAGAGGAAGGGCTTGGGCTGTATGCTGCTCTCCTTTTCATTTTCCATCTGCGACCGTCGTCCTTCACATGGAGAACCACTGAGCCCAGCATTGGGCAGTACAAGCAATCCACAGGAGATTGGAGAGGATCAAGGATCATTTAGTAGGCATGGTGGTGTTGGGTTGACGGTTGGACTAGACGATCTCAGAAGTCTTTTCCAACTTTAACAATTCTATGATTCTGTAAGGGGGCATGTAGCCCTGAACCCTTGCTAAGGGGTCCATGCGCTTGTGGGAAACCCAGAAGAAAGAGAGGTGTGAAAGCACGGAGGGGAGATGTGCAGCTGGGAAGACATATTACTCAAACCCAGACCTAATTGCCTTACACATTTCACTCCTTTTCTCATTTTAAGTTCACAGCAAGTCAGAGCAACGGGTTTAAATTGTTTGGTACTTCTCATCCTGTCTCTCCCCCAAGACAGTTGGGAGACAAGCAGCATTTAATCATCTGCCAAGAAACCTCACGCTATCTTTTCTCACACCCCTCCCCGACTGCTTCTGACTCCCTCTAAGCACCCCTCCAAAGGAAAGTGCAAGGCCACGGATATATCAATAACATACATACATCCTCTCCACAGCAGCACTTTTCCACCCTGGGCCAGGCTACATTCCCAGCTGCCACCATATGACACCACTTGCCTTTTCTCTGGCTTCTCCAACCACTCCTGAAGACCCTGCAGTCACGGGGTGCTCATGCGGCTGCTTTCTCCTGCCCTCGAGAGATCCCTGCCATCAATAGCAAAAGGCTCCGGAGCAGAGGAAACAATTCAGCCCACATTATCGGGGATATAGCCTACAAAAGCTCTCAGCCTGCATGCAATCTAAATGCCCGGGAGGGCCACGCTAGCACAGAGGAAACGCTCAGGCTCACAGAGTACACTCTAACTAGACAAATACGCTTTTTTAGAATTATACTACAGAAGGCAAATATTCTGGTGCATTAATGATTTCCACTCTATTTCTGGTAAGCTCCGGAGCGTCTTGGCAGCAGGAAGCAGTATTCAGCACAGGGGTGAGCGAGAGCAGGAAGAAAGAGAGAAAAACCTCTCGGTTTGGTAACCCAGCTGCTGGGCATGGGCAGGCCTGCTCAAAAGCTCTGCTGAGAGCTATGTAGCTTAGATCCCCTTTGTGAGGGGCTTCCAAGCTGGAGCCAGAGCGGGCAGCGGTCCCAAACGCCCACTCAGCAAGCAACAAAAGAGACCGCTAACCTGTAGCCAGGAAGGAACAAGCCTTGACTTCAAAGCCTCTGCCATCAGGCAAGGCTTTGTGAGCACAGGCAGCGCTGCAGGGCTCCGTTCACCCTCTAAAGGCTCGAGCTAGAGTGCTTCACTCTCTGGGAAAGATGGGCTTCTCCTTTACAAAAAACAAAATGACTATATGACAGGCGTAGCAGTGTTTTCTATGCGTGCCAATGCATTATCAGTATCACCTGTCCCCCCTGCATGCTCAACCCCCCCAAAATCATGCAGCACTGAAGCTTGTGCCACTGCAAGATGAGTCCAGAGCCTTTGATTTCACAGGTGCAGCCTGTCATCTAGCAGGTACATTTTTCCTTACCAGCCCTGAAACTAAGCTGCTGGCTGCACCCTACGGATTGCAGGTGCTAAATTTAGAGCCAGGTTTTGTTACTTTCCAAAAGCCGTTCTCTGTAATGACAGTCCCGAGCTGTGCCATGTTCCTGCTGGAAGCTGCGGAACTTTGGCCTGTGATTATGGCATTTTATCATACGGTCACTGGAACAACAGCAGAACAACAAAAGGATTCTTTTAGCAGGGGAGCTGCTCTCTGGAGAGCACAGCTACCCCTCCCACTAGGAAGACCAGTTTCCAGAGACTGATTTATCATAAAACGCCTTCCAGAATAAAAATTGTCCCAAGCATCTCTACACACACCCACCAGCAAAACAGCTGCTCTACCTTTTAGCTTAATTGGCAGCCATGTCCTTGCTGCTAGTTAGGGCAGGGCAGCCGAGAAACCCTTCTCGGACACATGCCCCTCTCCCAGCCCAGGGGAGGCGACCCAGGAGGCGGGCATGGGGCAAGGGGACCTGTGCAGTCCCCCGTGGAGCCTCCAGCCTCTGCAGAGGTTTAAAGGTGGGAAGAGAGATCTGTGGCTCTGGAGCCAGGATGAAGTTTCAGTTCCCTGCAGAAAAGAGATGAAGTTATGCACGTAGCAAGTTGACTTTCTCGCTAGATTGGTAAGGGCCCGCTTATGCTTTTTGCAGACCTCCTACCTGCTGCTGTAGGCTTCCCACCCCTGTAACGAATGTCAGCTAGGTCTCAGCCCTGCAGCCCTCTGGATTTGTGCCAGGGAAGGCCATGCAGACCTTCCTTTCTGCCTGCTTGACCCCCACTAGCGGGAACACACAATATCCATTCTTCTCACGTCCATCTTTGGCTGCAGCATCGCATTAGTCAGACTTGGAAAGCCAAACCACCCTGACAGAGTCAGTCATTTGAAACCAGACACTCAGATCAGACTTTCCAAAACTTGTATTACCCAAGATACGAGCAAACCCATGGCCACAATTGTTGTGAGAAGCCCAAAGGCAGGTGTCTGCCTAGGACTGTGCACGCATTCCCCAAGAAAACTCCTACAGCTCCTTAAACTTGTGATGCCCTCTCCCTCCCAGTCCACGCATGCCTGATAAAGGAGAATAATTTAACCCAAGTGGGTAATTAGATATAGAGTCATTGCTGCAGGAGGATGCTGACACCAGTCAACAGGGTTCAAACTGGAGACTGGATATTTACAGCGCTAGAGAACCAGAGCTGTCATTAAAGTCAATATTGGGTTTATTACATGAAGCCCGTTGCTCCAGACTTAATCTGCTCTGAAATTAGTAGAGATGGTAGGAGATGCTTCCACATCCAACTCTTGCAGCATTTCTCTGTCACACCAGACATCAGACGCAGTTAGACACAGCCCACTACAGCGGGTGGAGCTAGGATTGAAAAGAAAAGAGTGTCCAACAAGTCCTATTCTTGGAGCAACCAGGAATAGCTGCACACCATAGGATGTAGCTCAACAGGAGAGAGCTGGCTACAAAACAAGCAATTTCCTCCTTCCAACTCACCTTCCAGCCCTTTTTCTGGATACAGACTTCTTTAAAAAGCATCTTGTACTCACTACTTAGATTTAGTTTGCACTCAAGTATTCAGGCTTAGATTTAGTTTGTCCTGCTTTAAGGCACTGAGACAGACTACATCAACTACAGAAAACCTTCCCAAGCCAATTTTCTGCAATTCTGACCCTGAATCAGCCCGAGGGCTGGCACAGAGTTGGGCAGCGGGTCAGCAATTTGCATCTGGCTCTCTTTCCCAGCCCTGAGCATTTCAGTGCAGCAGCCACAACTTTCATTAGTTCCCCCATGCCTGTTGTTTTTGTGTCACGCTCTTGCAACAGGAGGTGGTTGTGATTCACTTGCTTGGTTTGTCTGATTTGTTGTTTTTTTTTCAATCTGCGCAGAGCAAAAAATATTTTCAACCAACATTTTATGACACCAGCATTACCCACCCTGTGAAAATGAGCCGTCTGCAGAAAATAGCATTGCTGGGAAAGTAAGAAGCTTTCTCCTGGAAATGCTGATGCTCCGAGAGCTTCATGTGAAACTGTCCTACAAAGATGTGTCACACCTGTGGGGACTGTGGCTCCTGAGAAAACAGTGCGACCGTCACTGAGGACTAAATGCTGGTGCTAGCACTACAATCTCTCATTTCGCCACCACTCCCCATCAGTACGAGCTCAGCTTCATCTCTGGCCAGCTCTCCTCTTCCTTTGCTAGCCGAAAACAGCACCGTTGCACCACTGGGCATGAAGAGCTCCTAGAAGAGCTCTTACAGCACTCCG
Organism: Scopus umbretta; assembly: GCA_013400535.1. Lineage (NCBI taxonomy): Eukaryota > Metazoa > Chordata > Aves > Pelecaniformes > Scopidae > Scopus > Scopus umbretta. The sequence continues at coordinate 69,364 of VZTL01056527.1, read as the reverse complement.
AGGTGCTTGCTGGCACAGTTTTCCCATGGCAAGGAGAGGCAGCTGAGCTTAGCAAAGCCCAAGAGCTACTATGGGCAGCATGCGCAATTTCTAGGAACTGCCATTTTGACTCGCCTCCCCCCATGACCCAAGGCAGGCCTAGAGCCAGTTTAACCAGTCAAGGCAGACAAGGGTCAAGTATATCATCTTTCTTTTTCCCCTGTGGGACCTGCTTATCTCCTGTGAGCTACACAGCAGCTCAGAACCCATCCCCTCCAGCTTCCAGCTTTATCTGTTAATGAGAAAGAGGGGAATAATTAAACTGCCAGACCCCACCCTACCCCAAGGTGTAAATGCAGCAGGCAACCAGAGAGGGGCTGTGAATTTGCCTTGGATCTATGCACATGCAAGTAAACTGGGACAAGACAACCTTAAGCGTGGCAGTAGTTAAAAATTATTCCTGTTCTGCATCGAAGGCCTCAGGCTCCTTGTCCTTACTGCACTCCTCTGCTCTCCCGATGGCTCAGAGACTTTCCAGTCAAGAGACAGCCAGCCTGGGATGCCACCCTCCTGCTCTCTACAGAGGGGCTGTATCTGCCAGCTCTGCCACCCGGACAGCTCTGCCCAGCCCTGGGACACAGCGGTCTCCATCTCTGCAGAGGACAAGCAAAAGCTCGGTGTGGGATGCAAATGCACCTTCTCAAAGGAAAGCCCAGCTGGTCAGTGTTTAGTCAGAAAAAAATACACGGAAGCAGGGGGACGATAGAAATAAAGGGGAAGATAAGCAAGAACACAGCGTGCAAGGTTGAAGTGCTTGCTTTTGCACCAGCCCAGGCTGCTAAGGCTGAACTCACTCCTACTCTGCAAATCTCAACAGATAGGGAACTTGCCATTTACAATCTTCCGTCGTTAGGACACTGCAGAGGGTAAATAGCCAGAAGAGACCCTGACCCATCTGTGTGCTGGGTCAGCTGCAAAGGGGAAGAGGGGCAAAGTCTTCGTCAGTAAAAAGGATCTTAAGCACTTCTGATGTGACCAGTGGTCTGGAGCTGACCTCAGCCCTTTGCTCCGAGTGTCTTTCCCCTAAGAGGAAGAAATCCTGCAGAGTCAGACATGCTTTCAAATAACTGCTTACCCAGCTGGACCCGAGAGCTGGACACCTGTGCCGGCTGCCAGGAGGGCTGCAGGGATCCCTCACCCTGTCTTCGGGTGGCAAACGCTCCCAAGCATGCATTGAAATGGGGCTGATGTTGGGGAAAAGCATGCCCCTTCCTTACCCCCTCCTGCACTGCGGTATCAGGGAGGCAAAATACAGACAGAACAGCAGCGGCAGCCGAAGCCTCACGGCTAGCTTTATATGCACTGCATTCATAGAAAGGCACAGTTGTAGAGAGCATGGTGCTCCAGCTACCCACCGCCGCAAGTCCCAAGTCCCCAGTGCTGTGAAATTACTTAAACCCAGGCAGCTCCAAGCACCGAGACGGGCCAATTCCGTTTCTTTGTCTTCAGATCTGAGCTCAGGATCGTGCCACCTAAACCCAGCTACAATTTTCTCCCAGCTCGCAGTTTCCCCACACCTATTTCTTGCTACATAACTGGACAATGAGGGACCACGGGGCGAAACAGCACAGTAGTTCAGGCTGCCTGCAGTGAGGCCAGGGCTCTCTCCCCAGGTCCGGCAGGGTGAGCAAGGCTGAGAGATGGAAGGGCAGCTGCAGCTTTGCCCAACACCAATTTCCTCCTCTCCACTGGCACCACAGCCTGGGGAGGGATCCCACACATACTCTTCCCTCCTGGAGAGAGCTGGGCTCCAGCCAGCACCAGGAATATCTCCCTTCACCCACAGGGCTTTAACATCTCTGCGTGTCTTTACAGAGGCTGCCGTACCTGGTGCTAGTGATGGGCTGTGATGTGTAAAAAATTTAATTACATGAAATGCTGCCAGCTCCCGCAGAGCCCAGGGCTGAGGCCAGCGCTGCACCACAGCAAATGCAGCACACCAGGACCAGCCCCGGCACGAACACCCATGCAGATGTCCCAGGCTGCTGCTCTTCTCCATTCCACTCCCAGCCTCCAGGACTAGGACTCGAGCCATAAATGAGGCCTGCAACATTATCACCCCCACGGCGAGGGACGAGCCTCTATCTGTGGATGCAAACAGCACAGTGCGCTGACCTACAGGCTTTACTAAAGATGCTGCGCTTGCCTTTCACTGCGTCTGGAGCATTGGGGAAGTTAAAGCCCACCACGTCCCCTTTGACCCTGTCCTGTTTCTTCACCTCCTCACCCACAGGCCCACTTCCTAAAGTGCAGAGGTTATGCTGAGCAAAATGCAATCTGTTAAACAGGACACATGAGTGACTCTTCATGAGTCTGCCACCACAGCTACCTCTGATGCCTCCCTAATTGAAACCCCTCTCAGCCTGTGTCCCAGCTACGCTCGCTCGCTCTCAAAAAAAGAGGAACGCAGAGAAGCATAAGCTGATCCCCTTGCAGGGAAGTGTCCTAACACTAATTGGCTTTGGTGTTTCTCAGTGTCAGAGTCTTGCTGTGTTCAGTGCTGGGAAAGCCACCGTCTGACACAGATGCAGGGAAAGGCCAAATGACTGTAACTGTGCGTGCACGCCAAGCACAGCCTGCAGAGACAGGTGGAAATCAGCCACCCAAGCTTGCTCTTCCCCCTCAGCACAGTTTTACTCCACAACAGGCATTTCCAAACACACCAGACCCCTGCAATTCAACTTTTCTGCCTTCCCTAAGCAGCAAAGGGGAAACATCTATGGAGAAATACGTGACCCCGCTCCTCTGTTTCGTCTCAGGCTCTGTGCCTTCTCCCCCTCTTGCATCCTGTTTTCGGAGCCACTTCATGAATAAAATAAATGATGCAATACCAGGAGCAACCTTTCGCTGCCCTCCCTGCCAGCGTCTCTCCCTTTTGTGCGACGGGCAGAGGCCACCTCCGAGCCACGCACCCACCGCCCTTCCCTCTGCTCCTGGCCCTTCATCCACAGGCAGCAACGGGCCTGAAGAAGAAGGGCATAATAAATAGCGGCAGAAGAATAACAGATGGCGCAGAATAAACCACGGGAAATTCGTGTCCTCTGAAGTTGTCGGCGTATAGGAAACACAGAGGAGCTGCTGTACTGCAGAGCAGCGTGAGATCCGCAGCTCAGCTGAACCCGACGGCTTAGCCAAACACCAGAACCACTGGGGACAAGATGGGCTCTTTTGTTAAAGCCTCCCTGGAGGGTATTAATCAAAAGGCTGGGAAGACACATGATAAAACCAGTAAACGTTAGTCTGCTCTTTCCAACACACGAAGCTTGGGCTGTGCTCTAAGCCTGCTCCTTGAAAACATTTCTTTGTTCAGTTTCTGCTAAGATCAGATCTGATTATAAGTCCTTGTGTGCCATTTCAGATGTATATATTTTCTCAGAGAACACTGATTATCTGCAAATATTTACGCACAGAACTCACTTGCAGCTAACAGGGCAAGGACATCAGATGAATAAGAAAATTAACTGTATTATGCAAATACACTTCTCCATTTCTCCCTGCAAGTTAGGAGAAATGGTTGCTGTTTCTGTTTCAGAGCTTTTTGACAGCCTTTACCATACCCAGCTTGTAGGAAAATGGTTTTCGAATACATAAAGGAAAGGACTTGGCAAGAATACAGATCTAAAAATTCAGTTAAAAGCAATCAAGGAAGCCAGAAGCCCCTTCCTGAGATCACAGGCGTTTTAGCTTATTTTAATGAGAGCCAAAAGTCTCCTCAAGGAGACAAAAGAAATAAAAGACGACCAACTCTTCTCAAAAGACAGACATAGGTAGAAAATACACAGCGCCGGGAGTAGCTGTCAGCTGCAGAAACTGCTGCTGCTGCATCTTGAGATTGCAGCCAACTGCAGCCCGGGACTTACCTTGCGGAGCTGTGATGATCCTGGGGTTCACCTTGGAGCATCCCACTGCCCACATGCCCAGCTGGCTGGCCCAGAGGGCCACGAAGAGGTTAAGGGGAGACCTCCTGCCCATTTCTACTTATTCAGCAAGCAGAGCTCATGGGCTTGTGAGGCTGACAGCTGCACCGCTTGCCTTATACAAGGGCAGCAGCATGCACGGCAGCCAATGACTGAAACGGAGGGCGGGACTACGCTTAACTTCCTAGGGAGCAAACCTCATTAAAAAAAAAATAAAATCCAAAGTGACTCTTTTCATCTAGCACCTGATCTTCAGCAGTTGGTACCTGCAGGCTTTGCTGGGGTTTTGGGCCCTTCTTTCTTTTTTTTCCCCCCTCCTTCTGTAAGGGGAAGGTGGGAGCCTGATGGCTTTGTTCACCTTCAGGCTCTTGAGAAAAGCTGCAGCTGACCCAAGCTGACCTTACCACGGAGCCTTTCAAGAGGAATATTAAGGCCGATGTGAACGAAATAAGAACGAAAATACGCGTGTGTAAGAACACACAACAAGCAAGAGCAGACCAAGGGCGCAGAGACCGATAACAAAGGACGCCGCTCCCAGCTGCTTCGAGGGATGTGTCGAGGCCAGAAAGCCGCACTCGGATAGTGTGGCAACAGGAACAGCTCGCTAATAGAAGACCCCACTCTACCATCAGGAGGATGCAGCAAGGCTGCAGCATATCTCATGTGCCAGCCCTCTTCCTGACAGTGCTACAATTAGATAATAGCAAAGGGCCACTCCTAGAGAAATAAAATACTGGCCAAAAATTAATTCGTCATCACCAGTCAGGAAGACTACGAGATGAATACCAGAGACACGATGATGACTCAGCCGTGTCCCTTATTCTGTGCCACACACTCCCTTGCCAGACCAGTCACAACAGTCAAAACTGCACTGTGGTGCTTGTGAGCATGTCGGTGCGAATGACATCTCTGAGCGCGTGTGGAAAATCCACTGGAAGCTGGGGTGAAGAAATACTCCCTTCCCTAAGATCCTGCCCAGACTTCTATGACGCTAACATTCTCCAAAAGGACGGGATGCTGAGCACACCGGCTCAGGGGCTGGCCTGTCACAGGGCTGTGGAACAACCTTTGGAAAGTCACTTTGCTTTGCCAAACCTCCCCATCATTCTGATTCCCCATCGGGACGCCAGGAAGGGCTGGCGATCTTTGTGAAGTGCTGTGAGGTTTGTTAATGAGAAGAGCAGGGCATTACGTGCAAGCAAAGCGAGGTCGGACGTGACCAGAATAGGAGAGCCCCACGGGGAACTCAGGGGGATGAGAGATGCAGCTGCACTCTTTAAAGTTGGTATTGAAGCTAGACCCAGGACTGCTCTGCTCCTGAAGGAGATGAACACTGGCAGGGCAAGGGGGGCATTTTGGAGGAAGCAAAAAATTAATGAGCTGGCTAATGGTGAATTTTAAGGACCCAGAGGAATTTCCCACCGACTCTAAGCATGGGGTTTCATTTTTCTCTTTAACCAAATATCTGCTTGGGTAATTACAGTCTGACAACATACAGATCATCTCTGGTTTTTCACTTTTGGACATGGTGATTCCCACTCTTGAACCATTTTGTAGTGCTACTCACCTCGAAACAACTGCCCGTTCCCCCCCGAGAGGCAGCTGTATTTACCTGCCCCGTTGCTCCCAGAGGTGCTAAACCCTGTTATCACTTGTTTTCTGGCAGAGAAGGCTTGCTGAAAAACAACTAATTCATTAAGGCTCTTTCACACACCAGTGAAAAAGAAATGTCCTTTGTAAATCAACAGCCTAAGCCATACGACCCATGCTGGTTCCTTAATAAATGTGGGGACTTCGCATTTTGCATCCGCCCCAAACTCGGGGGTGCTACACTAGGAGAGTTGCATACATTATTATCTGCTTTGCTTTTTATGACATGACGCAGCTGGCGGGCTGGGAAACTGGCTTTCAGCTCCCACTCTTGACAAAGTTGCCAACTGGAAACACAGAAGGGTTCTGATCAGAGATGAACGAGGAGAGTTTCTGCCTTATTAGAACAGTAAATCCTTTGCTTTTCCCTTGTCCTTACCCCTAACTAACACAGCTGGGGACTCCGCATGGTTAGCTTTTAGGGTTTTTTCCACCTACAGCTAAACACAATGCTCCTGTGTATAAAATTCAGCCAAGACTTTGGAAGTGTTCAGCTCTGGGCTCGTTCTACCTCAACACGATACCACTCCACCTCCTAGACCAGGAGCTGAGCCACCCCATGAACATGACTGTATTGTGGTCCTGGATTCAGAATGATGCTGTAGCACCTTTTGCTAAGCAAGAGACTCAGCAGACAGCTTGGTGTGTATCAATTAAATACAAAGCTATGTGAGATCTCTGCATGCAGCTCGTGCAGCTCACCAGCAAAGCAGCCTACAGCAGAGGAGAAAAAAGTGACAGTGGTGGAACACACAAGTATACGGGAGCATCCCATCCAAAATGCTGGTTACAATTCTTCAAATTAATGGTCTTCATTAAAACCAAGCTTTCCCCCAAATGCCTTTGCTCCCTCCAGAAGCTACAGCTCCCCTTAGCATCCTTTTTCCTCCCAAGCTCCTTCAGCGCAGCAACATGACTGATCAGCCAGAATGAGCCTAACTCCCACAGATGCAGAAACATCAGATCATTGCACAGGGCAACATTGGGAAAGTGACTTCAACACATGGGCAAGATCTGGAGGGTCAAGGGAGTGGCATAACACACACTGTGCAATGCAGTTCCCCCACGGGCAGGGCTCTGCCATAGAGATACAAAGCAGCACAGCGCAACGCTGCACACGTTTGATGAAAGAGCAGCCCAGCCTGTACGCTCCAGAAGAGTGCAGAGCTGATTTCAAGGTTGCTCCAACCTCTGTACCAGTTTGCACAGGGTGCTGAACACAGAATGGTGCCCTGAATATAGCCAGAAACCCACGATGCACTAAGTGCACACACCCCCGTCTCAAAGCAGGCAAGCACTTCTGTGAGAGAGTTTGTTTGCTCAGGACCTGCTCGGCCACATGCCATGTCCTCCCTACCCGCAAGGAATATACAAGAGATCGGATTCCAGGCACAAACTTCCAGCTCAGCCCCCTCCTGCACAGGTTTCCGTCTGCTTCACTCAAGTATTAAAGCTTCCACAGTGCAAATTATGTGCAGTTTTTTCCAAATCATGCTACTCAGTTCCAACATGGATCAGAAGGCAGCTTCCCCCAAGTATCTTGCAAAAATTATAAAGCACAGATTTTCCTTAAGAGGAACAGTTTTATTCATCACTGCAGAGGAGACAGACTGCTTGAGTATTTGTGGCCCAGGCAGTCTATTATGAAACCTCCCAGTTTAGTTGGCATCTTTTTATTAGAGAGGAGCAGGTATGTCAGAACATTATTCACAAGAATGTACCAATTACCTTCTGCTAACCCCAGGCCAGGAACATGACCCTGGAAAACAGCCAGTAGCCATGATGGGTTTGAACATAGACAAATCTTCCATGGGGGGG
>VZTL01056527.1:0-61912 GCA_013400535.1 Scopus umbretta | reverse complement strand
GGGGGGGGAAATCAACAACATAAACATTCTTATTCCTGCAAAAGTCAGGCAAGATCTTTTCTCTATTGTGCCATCTCTTCCAGAAACCTGACAAGCGCATCTCGATCTCTGGCCGTTATCTGCCATGGCAGCTTCAGAACAGTGCAAAGAGGCCCCTTTTTCGAACATGGCACAAAGGGCTGAGGATGTTCACCAGGTCCTTCATGCCACACGTGTGCATGTGTTTCCACAGTCCCTCCCAAGATGAGACTGGGAGACAGCATGTTTTGACACAGAGCATGGGAAATCCTCTATTAAACCCCACCTGTGCAGGGACCCTGCTGCAAGATGGACTGATGTCCCATGAGGCTGGGACACAAGTGTAAATGACCACTGTTGGGCTTTGGAAGACCAAAGCTTCAATTTATTTGAGCCCCTGCATTTTGCCTTTGGGAGCAAGGAGACTTATAGGCATCAACTTTGAGAGGAAAAAAGGGAAATTCCACTCACTGTTTCTTTTGGCACTGACAAACAGGCCTTTCAGTCCTCAGATCACAAAGTGAGGTGGGAAGGAAGCAAAGCGGATCCTTTATCACCAAGCTGCTGCGTTCTGCTTTCAACATGCAAATCCTCCCTCCAAACTCACATTCCTTGCAGACAGCTATCACAACCTCAACCAACCCCTCCTAAAGCCACAGCCCTGCAATGGCTGTCAACCTTTCAGCCTCTCCAGGCATGCTGTTTTTATGCAAGCTCATCTCCATCAGCTGTTTAAGTTGGACTGAATCTGGGGGGGCTGATCAGTTGGTATACCTCCCCCCCTCAGTTCTGCCATGATGCTGAGGGACAGCACAGTAAATCTACTGCCCCAAGAAGTGTCACTAAAGGGGTCAGAGGCCCCCATGTTCTAAATGCCACTCCCAGGGTTTTAAAAATTAATCAGGGAAGGGGAGAAGGAACCATGTGCCCTATGACATCTTTTTCTAGTAGATTAACCGTTTTGACTTGCCAAAGGAAACCTGTGCTAGAGCCACCTCGCACTCAACTCCTTGGAGAGCAGCACAAAACCCCTAGCTGGGACTCGCCTTCTTCTGTGCTTTCCCCTCTGCTGCTGAGGAAACCCCTGGGGCTCACCCCAGGCAGGACGTCCCAGACCAAAGCTTCATGACACTATTCACTGATCCCAGTAGCTTGCAGAGGTCCTGCCCTAGGACTAGCCACAATCAAATTCAGCTCATCTAGATGACCCCAAACCACATCTCACCCTTTCCATTGCAAACATCCATTTGCTTGGCAAATGCATTTCACCTGAATGCTCATCACATTAACAAGCAGCGCTGTCAACAATGGCTCAGTGAGAACTCACTGACAGAGCAGGAAAGGAAGTAAAACAGATGGACATCGGTAACACAGGCTGACAAAAGCATGTGCACCCCTCAGACAGGGGTGCCAAAGGCTTTAGGCAGGGTAAATAAAACACTATGCAGAGTCCTTCCCAATTAAAAGAAAGTTAAAACAAAAAGGACAGAAATAAGTTGCTTCGTTGAGGTTGATCTGCCACACTCCCACCACGAGAGCTTCACATTGACAATACTGCACAGCATGTCAGCTCTGTTTCCTGCAAGGGCCCAGCAGGTCAGACTGTGTTTTGCTTACCTGAAACTCTAGGTGTTTCTTTTCTTGACTGCTGTGCTCCTCTGCTACCTGGCAGGGCCTAGATTTCAGTGCAGCATTGCCACGTGCTACAGAGCAGCTACCATGCTCTCCTGCAGGAATGGCTAGGTTTCAGCAGGGGGCAAAGCAGCCTCCTCAGCAGTACCGATTCCCACATCTGCCAGCTCCTTTGAACAGTCCTAGGAAGGATCCAGCACCCACCATCCCATACACAAGCTTATAAGCTCCCTTTATCAGCTCTGTCAAACCCACAAAGTCCTCCTGGTGATACACAAATTAAAGTGCACTCTCTGCAATCTGCTGTCTCATCCCCTGCCATAATATGGGGTAGAATTTAAGTCCACATTTTCCTCTGGGGAATCAAAGCGAGTCACCTGGTCCCCAAGAAACCACTTCAAAGTACTGCTGGGAAAAATGCCAACGGAATCTCTTACAAGCTGGTCAGGCACATAAGAGTAAGTGGAGGCTGCTCAGGAAAGTAAAATATTTTAAAGATATTAAGTTGACCTTGTAGTGTTCAAGTACTTCCAGCAGTGATATCTGTCTTGCCAGGAAGGGAGAGACGTCTAAGAAGTGGTCTGTCTCCTGCTCCTACTCCCTATTTTGGCCCCTGCGAGCCAGCTCTGGGCCAAATGACGCAGAAGGTAAGTGTCTGCAGTTCAGCACTGTCCTTGGCTCTAAATTCAGAGCCTGCCTGGTGACACGGAAGCTCAGCACCACAGATGTACCGGTTTCTCTTTCCATCAGACACGGGAAGCCCGCCATCTCTTCCAGCAGGAGAGTGGGAACAGCTCAGGATCTCACCATGTGCTGGACCTATTTGACTTATTTTTCCCTGTGACCTGTCAAAACTCTTGAAAGAGACACTGGCCCGGGCAGGGAAGATCTCCACTTTCTTCCTGCCCCTCATCTGCCCTTCCATGTACAGGCTTCATGCCTGTCACCTGCTTCCTGGTTATTATGTGTCCAGATAGCTCCCATGCAGCTGCGTCGGGACAGCATTACAGCAAGCCATAAGCAACCAGGTCACAGGCTTTTGGGAGGGGAGGAAAAGAAGAATAAAAAATGAGGTGGAGGAAGAGTAAATGGACATGAACTTGTGTGACCAGACACTAGCTGGCAGGACCCATGGGATGATTAAATTATGCATAACTGAGGATCCTTTGGGATCAAAGCATTTAATGCCAGGAAGCTACACCTTGGAAAGGAATCCTCTGGAGACAGGACAGTCGGCACTCCTTCCCTTCCCTGGAACGGGCTGTACACAAACAATCCAATTAACACAAAGGAAAACAGTTTGGAATCTGCTCTGTAGGATGTCAGGGTAGCACGCTGAGCATTGCTGGGGGATTACAGAGCTTTGCTGTCATTAGCAACTGTTTCTGCTTTAGCAAGATTAAGTGACAATTTTCTACCTGACTGCCCAACTCCCCTAGCTATCCTTGTCACCTGTTGCGGCTTCAGTAGCCACAGGTCCCAGGCACCCAAAAATTAAACCTCAGAGCCTCACTGGGACCACCGCCACCCCTTTAGAGTGCGACATCCCAGAAGTTACCTGTGCCACAGTCCCACGCCTGCACCTCATCTCCTCCTTCCAGCTGCTGAACACTCTTCGGGTCACAGACTTTGAACCTGTGGCTAAACTGCAGGGCTCCTTGCTGCGGGCTGGCACGGAGGCTGCAAGTTTATCTGTGTTCAAAGAAAAAGGTCCTGTGGGGGCTGTTAACAGTTAACATCCCATTTCTAGCTCTACAAGTCCCTAAGCCTCACATGACTGGATGCTGGAAAAATCTATTAGAAATGGATCTTTGTCTTGTTCCTAAGGTTTTTCTGCAGCATCTGTTATTGGGCACTGCAGGAAGACAGGGGACTCTGGCTCTGATCTTGCATAGCCCATATGATGCTTTTATCACCCCTGGAGTGGAACTCCACAGCCCTCCAGCTTCTCCCTCAAACTCAACACCTAAACTAATGCACCCTGCTGAACAAGTAGACCATGCTCTTAAATCAGCAAGGTATTTATTTCAGTGGTAGGGATAAAAAAAAGTCTCAAAGTGATTTTGGGACAACCATTCTGCATGCTGGCAGCCTGGAACACCCAGAAGTCAGCTAGAGAGACTGTGGTCAGAAATGCCCCCCAAAATCCCTGGTCTCACCTTAAGAGCATTGGGCTTTTTTGTTTTGTTTGAAGTTTCCAAGCTCAATTCAAGAGGACTAGAGCCAGGAAGCTTCATGTTCAAAACCAGTGGCTCAGCCATTGTCTTGACTTCAAAGGATATATCAGGGGATGTTTACTGTCTTCCCTCTGAACTTCCCTTTTGCTTACCATACTCTTAAACTCAAGCATCCTTCTAAGGCAGAACTAGAACTATATGCACCACTATAAATCAAAGGATTATTCAAAAACACTGTGATTTATAAATATATACAATACTACAAACAGAACTAAATATTAGGAAATAGAAATATTTTCAGGGTGTGTGACCTTTTCAGTACATTTCTGCTTTCACCAAGTTAAAATAGAGCCAGCTGCCTTAAATCCACACTGTTTTATTGCGTTGTTCTCCAGTTAGCATCACATGGACTCTTAGCTGTGCAAGGCACAGTTCCTTAAAAGGATGCTTTGAGGACTAACGTCACAGAGCTTCCCTTTCATCACTTCTAAAGAAAAATGTTGGTTCATGCTAGGAAAAGGACTGAGTCCCACAGGACACAGGCTGCTGGGAAGCTGCACTGTATCACCTGCCCTGATCTTTGGGCTCTCACCTTATTCCTTCCAGATCAGTTGTGTCAGCATCAGTAAAAGTCTTTCCTCCTTCCTCGAAAGTTTGCCTGAGAAAGACTAAGACCAAGATTTCATTACTGCCAAGGAAACCCCACCAAGTCCCATTGCCCCCTCTTCCCTTTGCCCTGGCACTAGCCTCACCCCATGGTGAAACCATTCAGCTCATTGAACCAGCACAAAGGTAACTTAAGAAGAAAAAGTAAAAATTATTATGTGTTTCCTGACACTTTGGCATTCCCCACAAGGACAAAGCTAAAAGCAGCCAGGAAACAACCAAATCCTTTGCAAAGAAAGCAAGCCAATGGGCGAGGGCTCTGCCAGACAAGTTCCCTGCTGCTGCTCATGACATGGATGTACCCTGCCAGGCTGCCCAAGCTTATTCCTGCCCTAGCAAATCCCAGTGGAGACACTGAGCCGCTGCATCCTGGAGCACTGGAGAAAGTCACCTTCACCGATCTTCTGAATTAATGTACCAGAGAAGAGCTGGGGGGCCAAGGTGTGTAGCCCCACGCTGTGCTGGGGAGAAGAGAACGATGTTCCTCCAGCTCAGTACAGATGTCTGTGATGAGCAGGGGCATTGTGATGGTTAGTCCTCTGGCTCCTGCACATTTGTTTGTGGATGGACCTGGGCAAAACAGCAGCACTGGTTTAAGATGCTCTGCTGCCTTGCCCAGACAGGGAATTGGTTCCTGTGCCAGGGTCCTGCAAGCAGAGGACACTCAGACACTCTGTTTGGCTGAAGGAGCAATGAAGATATGTTTATTCTGAAATACTGGAGACATGTGGGAAGATGAGAGGGAATCTCTCCAACACTAGTCATCTGAAGTCAGAAATCCAGGCTGAAGAGCTTGAAACTTGGGTGGTTTACAACCTGGTCCAACAAACCACCCAAGCATGCCCACACCAGAGAGACTGCATCTGCACATAAACAATGAATACCTCAAACGTCAACATCTGCTCCTGGGATAGATCTTGCCGGTTGCATTCACTTCACACATGGGAAGGCTCCAGCATCATTGTGAAAGCAGAGGAAGATGGAGGTGGGCAGTCACACAGGCTGAGGTACTGCAAAAGCCATCAGGGACGTGAAGCCTGGGAGAATCTGCTCTCCGTTTCACCCTTTTGCTGGAAAATTACCCCTCCACAACACCACGTTACTCCTCATGGAGACAGTCAGCTCAGGACTGTCTTAGACAGAAAGAGACAAGGTGGAAATGGTGAGAAAGCTATCAACAGTGGCCAAAGTAGAAAAGCAGGGCACATATAGCGAGGAGCCTAGATCCCAGCCAAACTGCCAACCTCTGCAGGTGTCCACGATGCGCCAGCACTGACGGTCAAGCACCAGAACAAATAACAAGATTACCAAAAACACAGGAGTTTGAATAGCTGATACCATTACTACTGAAAACACCTGCTGTTACTGCTTGTCAGCTTCACTACAGGCAAAGGAACTGAACCAAAAATTTCTCTTTGATGTCAGAACCAGAAAGTCCCTACTAAAAGTGTTTACTTTAGGGAACCATGGTCTGACCTCCACCTCTTCCAAAGGGTCAGCCAAGCACCTCCCAGTCCGCTCCTGCAGCAATGCCAGTGAGGTGGTCAGGCCACAGACTCTTGGCTGGCGAACAGAGTGTGGTGGAGGCTGGGCACACAGACAGGATACAGATAAACCAAAACCCAACAAGGGCGGATGCACCTCTAACCCAAGCATGGAAGCAGCAGGGAGGAGGGGAAAGTGTCAGGGCAGTGGCACCAAGGATGGACCACAGGGAACAGGCAGGTGGGAGACTGGGAGCAAACTGCAATGTGCTAAGAGCAGAATCCGTTGTGTTCGGCCACTGACAAATTAGTGCCTGGACTTAGCTGCTTTTTCAGCAAGCAATGGATATCAGCATCTCCCAGAGCCACTCCAGTTTTGTTCGATACCTCTCTTGAGATACAGCTCCTGCAATGTCTGTAGAACTCACGAAAACTGCCTTAAACGAGAGACCTCATGCCACATCCCCATTTAGGCTGCTAACCCCAGGCAAAGAGCCTCTCCAAACGAGCGTGTGCCTCCTGCAGCCTCTACCCGGCTGGTTTCTCCCCCTTGGCAGGGGCTGTGCTGGCTGAGCTCTCTCTGCACACAGAGGTGGCTGCCAGCATCACTTTCATCTCAAAGCTGTGAGGCAGGAGGCACTCGGCCATTAGAGCAGGCGGGAAGGCAGTGCTCACCTGGCTGTTGCAGAGCCAGTTCTGAGGAACTTTGAGCTTCCACCCTCCTACAAGAGCTCCTGCATCAAAGTTTCCTTTCCTCCTCCTCCTCCATCACCAGCCCTGCAGGGGCCAGGCAGAGCCTCTCTTCCCATCCCTGCATCTCTAAATTTGCCTGGTTGCTGAGCACGTCTATTCTAGGCAGCCAAAGGCAGGCGAGATGAGGGAAGCGAAGCGCATGCATCAGTTGCGTCGTGAACAACATCGCTGCCAAGTTCTTCTCTGCTATAGCCAGTTCAGACAGAGAACGTGTCTGATGTGGTACTCCGAGCCAAGTAACGCAATTTGTGAAAGAAATTGGAAAAAAGTTCTTTCCATACAAAACATTCAGGCAATTCTCAATTACCTGGGGACACAGGGAGAAGCAGAAATAGCGATTACGACAGAAGAAACTACTTAATACAAAACATGGGTCATCAAAGTGATGAAATCAGAAGAGCAAGGTTAGGACAGAGAAAAAATGCTATTTGGGGATGCCAAGAACCCCAAGCTGGACTAAGCTGAGAATTAACATGGTACAGCAAAGCAAACTAGTCACCCTGGTCCCAAAGCACGTCCTGCTAGCCCAGAGCAGGTCTGGGAGAGCCTGCAAATGCTTTCCAGCTTCAGGCAGCAGCATCTGCAATACAGCTAATCCTCAGTTAGCCCAGGAGGATTGAGGGCTCGCAGCAGGGCTTGTCTCCACAGTGGGGAAGGGAGGGAGGATGCTGTGCATATGCTACCCACTCCCCCAGCAAAGCAAAGAGTGAAGGCACCAGGGACAGGAACAAATTAATCAGTTTTTATACACATAAAATCACAGCCATCATCTGGACTGGGTTTCCAAAGTAGGTAATGAGGGCAGTAACCTGGAAGGGTGTAACAAGCCAGGAAAGCTGGTTATGTCCATCACATCTTATCTCCTACGTATTGAAAAATAAAAACAGTCCCTCCCTTCTGAGAAACTTAATCCTCTAGACAGGATTAAAGTCTATCAGTCAATGGGCTACCCTGGAGAGAACAATCCAGCATTTGCTGGGTGATAGCTGAGATCATATCAGCAAGCGATCCTAGCGGTTGGAGAGGAATTAGAGGGGAGCACAGGCAGCCTGAAGGTAGGAAAGCCTTTTCTGCTTTTAGCTTCCCTACTAACGCATGGTGGCATTTCAGGCAAACCAGCTCCCACTTTCATGTCTTGTTAATCTCAATGGTACAATTGGAGTGAAGCCAAGCCCAGCTCTGGTTCTGGCTTCTCCCAGCTCCCCTTGACTGTAATTACAGGCAAATGCCTTTGCAGCTCAGGTATTGGGCACCTCGAACGTGGCACCCAGGATTAGAGGACACTTTGGAAAACACTGGCTGCAGCCAGACTAACCTTTGTCAGAGACAAGGCATTTCTCCCAAATCATCTGGCAGCACCTCACACTCTCTGGCAGTTGCTGAATCCTTGTGCTTGTCATTTTTTTTTACTGTCACCTTGTGGTGGCCGTGAACTCCTGCACCTGTACCCTTGGTCTTGTCAGCTTGCAGAACTGTACCAGCCTCACCCAACACAACTGAGAACAAATAGGTTTCTGCTGAGAAGGATGCATCATGCTTCTCTGCAGCACCTTCTTGGAGAATATCTGTTACACAAAAGAATATACAAAAGAAGCATTGGCGTAACTCCATGGCTATGCAGGTCAGCTACGCCCCGAACGCTGCTCTCCTAACAGATACAGCTTTGCTCTGTGAGGAGTGCCCTCTGCTGAAATAACAACAGTCCTACAACAGGCAAAGCTTTTTTTTCCAGTTTCCTTCATGCAATGAGCCCACTGCCTTGCAGATCTGGAACGCAACCTGGGACAGATCACAACAGGCAACTGAATACAGTCCATTTAATACAGTCAAACACAGAGGGACCACAATAGCAAAACAAGCTAGACTGAGGCAGGTCAGGTGGGCAGGAATGAAACAACAGGCAGGAGAATGTGTTGACAGATCTAAGACTGCAGAACCACAGGTGCCACATCGCTCCAACATGCAGAGCCACCTCTTTCTCCATGCTGGGCAAAGTTCTGAGGTCTCATCACTGGTGGCCAGAAGAAGGAGGCTGGAGAATGGTATCTGGAGGTGGAGGAGCTGCCCTCAGCATGGTCAGTGCTCTCAAACAGGAGCACATTGCCCACCTGGAAGGAAAGAAGCAGCCACCTCAACTGCTCCATGCTGGAGAGAGGAACCCCAGCGCAGAGAAGAGTTTCAGGACCAAGTCCCAGACCAAGGAATGTCACAGCTGCCTCACTGCAACTCACCAGTCCAGCCTCTCCTGCCCAAAATCTAAGGAGCCCCACCAGCAAAGATGAGCTCCAGGGCGGCCTGAATGTCCCCTCCAGTGGCTTGCAGGGCCCGGAGACTTAGCTCATCATCGTGTATGCCCATGTCTCGCAGCTGCTGAAGCTGTGGTTGCCACTGGCTCTACAGACAGGAAACAAAAGAAGCTAAGGGTAGGTGTGAGAGTCCAAGCAGAAACAAAACAGCCTTCTCAGCTCACACTTCCACGCTGGACCCTCTCCCTTTCTCTAGCTCACAAGTACAATGCTAAGTGTGCAAACAGATCTTGAAAGCTCATAGTCCGCTGCAAACTCCCCAAATCCACCAGCCCACCCCTTCTGCTTCCACCCAGTACTTTCGCATCAGTCTATCATGCCTCCTGCAAGAACCACTTCTCCAGTGATGTCCTTTCAGCTTAACGTCCTGCCACAGGAGGCAGCTGGAAGAACCACCTTCACCCTGTAACACTCAATGCGATACGGCATTTTACAGGCTCCTGAAGGAAGAGGCTGCAACACTGACCTGCAGGCTGGGCTGCCCTGAGGCCTGCAGGGCATGCTGTAAGGCCTGGCTGAAGAGGTCGTTGGTGATGGGTGTTCCTGACTGGACACTGGATGACATTGGGGAGGTTCCAGAGGAGTGACCCTAGGAGGAAATAAGTTGTATATGGATCAGGAGAACACTTGTCACAGGAACCAGAGCCAGCACTGGGCAACACCTGTTGCACCCCCACTATCATGCTTCCCCGAGCCCACAGGGAGGAGATCCCAGCCACAAGAAAACCAAACAGCGAGGCCTTCCAGACCTGAGCAGGGCTTGCGCTTGGTCAAGCACTGGCTTTATGGCCCAGGAGGATCTCCCTAGCTGCTGTGCTGCCGTTGTACCTGGGTGCCAGGGGTGGGCGTGTGGGAACTGCTCTCTGGGGTGCTCGCCAGCGCCAGCGCCGTTGCCAGCTCGCTCTGGGTGATCGGCCGGGGTCCAGCAGCCCCAGCGTAGCCAAGAGAAGCTGGGCGGGAACCAGAAGTGCTGCTGGATGGTGTAGATCTTGTGCTCTGCATGGAGGTGGGGGGGGGGGCACGGGAAACAAAAGAAAAAAAATCACCTCTGATGTTGGTGTCCACGTCCCAGTAAAATCTGGCTCGTGCTCATCTCCAGGGATCCCTTTCCTATAGGACTTGAAACTCAAGTGCAGAACTTTTAAAAAATAAACATGACTGAATCGGATGTGCTTTTTTCTACAAACTCAGCTTTTACAAAGCTCCGGAAACTGGCAGTAAACCTTTTAAAATATCATCCATCAGCTTAAAAGCAAAGTCCAATTAGCCTACAACAAAACAATTAACCCTTGACAGGCACTTTTTTTGCCTAAATATGTAATTTCTCTTTACAAAATACTTTGTCCTTTAGAGAGAAAAATCTCTTTACATTACAGAGGAAGGGCAGGGACCAACATCCCCATGCTTCTCAGCCATGCTCATCTGCGCACAACTCTAGCTCTGAGTCAATTTGACCATGAAGGTGTTTACTCTGAGGACAAGTGCTGTTGTGAGTTGTGCTTCTGGTTTCTTCTGTTGTGACCCTACCTCAGCACTCAAGAAAATCCTAACATGAACAGCATCCAAGCACACCACAATCAATGTTTGTCTCCACAATACCCCTAGAAGCCAGAGTGGCTCATGCTGTTCATGAGACAGGAACAGAGAAAACTTTTGGAGTCTTTAAGGGCTACAAGGTAAACCCATATTACAAGTCCAAAACAGCTGTTCCGTCCAACCTGGCTGCTTACCTGGTGGAAGTCATCTTCATCATCAGAGAGACCTTCAAACAAAAAGCCACCTACAACAGAAAGGAGAATCTGTAACAGATGCAGAAAACTGGGTGCTGGCAGGAATTACACACCAGACAAGAATCCCGGGCAGTCCTTGGCCATGCAGCCAGGCTCAGCCCCAGCTAACGCACGGTGTTGAGACAGAGCCCTCAGCACCAACAAACTCATGTGCAGCAGGTCAGTGCAAGACAGGCCAGGCCCATCATCTGCACAAAACAGAGGCCACAGCACTCTGCTACCAACAGTCATTATACACACTTGGTTGGGAGAGGCCCAGAGGCTGACGTGGACCAGATGAGTCTCACACAGCACGAAATCTATCAAACCACAGCGCACATTCCTAACTCAGGAACCCCAACCTCTCTTCCTTCCAACCTGGGGATGACTGTGTCAGTACAGCACACGTTTGTCTGCAAATCCTGCAGTACATCATCTCTGCAGGTTCCCCACTCATCTGCGTGGCTGAACATACCTGGCATGTCCCGGTAGGAGCCAGAGGACATGCCTCGGGAGGATGTCTCTGGGGCTGGGAGCGGGGTGCTGCCAGCCACTGAGTGCAGAACAAGGACAATGGCGTTCACGAGCGCAGGATGGGCTGGGATGAGCCTGGGGAGAAAGAGTGGAAGAATGAATCACGTACGCAGGGAAACTAAGAAATCAGCAGCTAAATACCAGCAAAGAACTTATGTCAGGAATGGCACAGCTATCCCCACTGGTTGTGCCAACACCACCTCAGATACTGCCTTTGGTTGTCCAGCAACAACCACCTCCCCACCTTGCTCCACACAGCCACAGAAGCTGAGTCTCCTTGATCCCACATTGACCCTCCCATCGTATACATCTCCCATATGCTCTCACAGGAGCAACTCTCTGCTGTGAGCAACCAGAACCAAATTTGAACCCACGATCTGGAGGTGATGATGGCCCTGTCTCCCACTAAACATCCTTTGGTTTAATCCAACAGGGGAGGCAGATGCCTATCAAAGCATCAGCTCCCTCCTTTCTGCTGCTGAGGAAGAAGAGTTCTATTCTGAATCTCTGGCCTGGTGTATCTGTACTGGCAGGCGGTAGCAGAACTCCCTCTCCCACCCAGAGAGAAGCAGTCTGTACAACAGTGTGACAAAGACATTGCTTAGTCACTGCACCAGCTCATGAGAACTTACGTGTCCAGCATGTTGGGGTCTGCAAACACTGAAAAGAGATCCTTGTCCTGTAGGACGCCTGGGAGGGACCAGGAAACATGACAAGTAAGAGACAGGATACAAGAAACAGGATCCAGTCAAAAAAGAGCCATGGGAAAAACCAAAAGAATTAATTGTTTTACAGGAACTGAATCACTAGCAGACACCATAAATACTCTATTATTGTTCTCTCTGAAGCCTTTTACGTCTTCCTGGAGACTCTCGATCACAGCTGCACACCCAAGGGATGGAGCTTTCCCAGAAGATCCCACAAGCTGTGCTCCAGCACAGACAGCTCCACCTTAAGGGCAGGATCAAATCTGGCACCCAGCTCACCCCAGCTGGCTGCTTGCTGTGAGAGGTTGCGACTGCATCCCATATTCCACCTGCCTCATAGCAATGTACCAAAAAAGCTAGTAACATCCCGGGCCAGAACAAGCATGCCAGCCAAATTTAATAAACATTTTTGTAACACTTTGCAGCAGGGAAAAAACATCCATCCCCACCGCTCTCCTTTGGGCTCTGTGTCCCCTAATCCTTTTGAAGCCAGCATCCATCCCCAAACATTACCAGCAGAGCACAACTCTGACACCTGAGCAGGCACTTGCTCTTATGCTCCACAAAGGAAGCAAAAAAGACACTTTCTCCAGAGAAGGGGAACTCTCCCTTCCCCATGTCAGGAATTCAACACTGACTATCTTTATTTGACTTTCCTCAGATCCTCTGGATCACATCCGGACTCACCCAAAGCAACAGGGTCACTGCTGAGGCCGGGAGTAGCTACAATGATCTGATCCAGCGACTCCTTGTTCCCCAGCATTTTGAAGACCTACGAGAGAAATCAGAGCAGATCAGCAGCGTCACACAACAAGGCTCTGCTCCAGGACTCTCTTCACAGAGAGGCAACAGTCAAAAGACACCCATACAGCAAAGTACGAAGGCCCGCTCACCGCATCTCTATAGGCAGGACTGCTGTGCAGGGCAGTGTGAAGAACCCGGAACTCCCGTACTGCTGCCACCTTATCCACAGGCTCTGAGGGAGGAACAACAACAGAACAAAACATGGTTCTCCATCTGTCAGCTTTACTAGCCATTTTAGAGGCCACTGTGACTTCCACACTGCAATAGTAGTGGCGATTCTTTAATTCCCCTGGATTTGACTGACCAAGACAGGAAGGGTACAGACGAATGATCGCGAATGTCTCAGTACCTTTACCACAGCATAACAGGGAGCTGCACTTTCAGCTTCCAGACATATAAAAATATAGAGATATATCCTCCTACACATACAAAATGAGCTGTATTAAAGTAACAACTCTAAACTAACCCATCTTATTCTACAGTCAGGCAGATTAGGAACACACACAAGCCTGCTCATCCCTTGAGCTGAGTAACCAGTCGCTTTATTCCCGATTCTCTGGCAACAACCTAAAATTGACCGTAGTCAATTAAGGAAGGGGTATTCACTCTCCTTGCGTAGCTTACTCCTTAACTCTCACATCAGCAAGAAAACATAACACCCGTTTGCTGCTGTTGGAGGTGGAGAGTTCCCACACAAACATATCTATCAATTCCTCCTGCAAACCCCACGTCAGCCTCCCAGGAGCAAAACACAAGAGAATCTGTTCCTCAGTCACAAGAGACTGACACCAAACGCAGCCCAAGGCAGTAACCCACACTGTCTCCTCCTCACCTGGTTTCTGATCAGGCTCAGGCCAGGACTTGCGCAGGACATGAACAGTGGAGCCAGACTGGATGCCATAAAAATCAAGTGTCTGGTCATCCCTCAGCTTACGGCCACAGTAGATCAGATCTAAAAGAGAGAAACATCTAAAGATAAACACCTGCGGCACACTCAGAAAGGGCCTGGGGTCTTTAAGTGCGGACCGCCTGGGGGTTATTGCTCCACGTGTGTAGCTGCCTCAGCTGGTCAGCAGCACAGGGACTCCGTAACACAGGGAAGTTATGGAAATCGGGGAGCTGAGATTCACAGAACGTGACTTTGCCATCTCCTTTAGAAGGGCTGACCTCTCTGACTGGTTCTCATAAGAGATCTCACAAGGACACATCAGTTTAGCAAGTCAGAAGATTTCTTAACAAGGGCACCAACACTGCAGGAGCACCATGATCCCACGCAAACGCCGAACAAACTATCAAAATCACAAGGTACTAAGGCTGCTGCAGCGCAGCAGTCTCCGGCGCAAGCTTTGAGCCCCCATGCTGTGCTATCTGGTCCTGCCAAGTCTCCCCACCAGCTCAAAATCACTGAGTAGGATGTTTGTGTCCCGGCTGCAGGGAGGAGAGGAAGAGGGTGGCCCCAAGTGGCAGGACTTTGACACGACCCACGCAGGCACCTACCGATGAGCTCAGGGTCTGGGACGGACTCCTGCAGTTTGCCGGTGATGAGCTGCTTCAGGTATGAGATGCTGCACCCACCGAGCGGGCATTCCCCCAGCTCTGTCTCAGGCAAACGTAAGATGGATTTGGGAGCCAGCGGCTGATCTGCCAGCTTCACTGCGATGTGCCACTCCGACAGGGACATTTCGGCCTTCTCGCTGAACAGAGACAAGCCAACCTAAGACCCACAAAGCTCTGGAAAGGGAGGAAAACAAATCAAAGTGAGACCAAACAGACAATAAACCCCTGTAAATTCACTGGGTGAACCTTCGCTGGGAAGCACGCAGGAAACTAACAGGAGGCCTGACCAGCACACAGCCATGCTTTTAGGTTCCTACCTCAGTCTTGAGCCATATCTGAAGCTACAAGGAAAGCAGAAACAGCCCCGCCAGCCTCAGCACTCAGCCGAGGAAGAAGAGAAGCCAAGAGCAAGGCCCGGCCCCATCCGCCTGGCAGGCATACGCCCCAGGCCACTCTCCAGCCCCGGAAAGCCCCGCTTCCCAGCACGGAGGCGGTGGAGCAGGGGGGGATGCGGGCCAAGGCGCCCGCTGCCGCTCCGCGAGGGGGCCCAGCAGTGCCAGCCCCGCTCCCCCCGCGCAGCCCCCAGCCCAGCGCCAACTTGGCGAGGCCCCGGCCCGGCCCCGGCCCCTCAGCTCCGCGGTACCCGCGTCCCGGAAGCGGAAGTGCGGGGCGGCTGCGCCGCGCACCCTGGGAAATGGAGTCCGCCAGGGAAGGCGGTCCGCAACGCTCGGGGGCGCCGGGGTGGGAAAGCTGCCGATTGGCTGGGTCCACTGCGACGATCGCGAGAGAGCCAATAGGCGGCCGGCTGAGGGTTTAAAAGCGGGAGCGCGGCGGGAGGCGAGCACTGGGCACGGCAGCCGGGACCGGCTGCCCCGGCAGCGCCAGCCGTGAGGGAGCCGCCCGCCGGACGGCAAGGCACGGGGAGGGAAGCCACCGCCGTGGCACCGCTGGGCCAGACGCTGACCAAGGAGGGAAGAACACGGTTAGGTGGGAGGGTGGATGTCTGAGAGGTCAGAAGCCCATGGGGCCATGGCCAGACACAGCCCTCTGCCTCTCCCATGGAGAGCTGTCAGTGCCTCAGCTGCCTTGCAATTAGTCATGTTTAATTAAGTGGTTGCCATCCTTCTCCATGGAAAAGGAGCTCCTGCAGACAACCTCCCGGTGCAGGAGGGGCCAGCACCCCCCAGCTGAGCAAGCTTCAGTGCTATCTGCTGCTTCATCTTGTCACCCTCTCCCAAAAAAGGAAAAGCCGCTGCTGCTCCTCCAGTCACCAAAACCAGTGCCAAGGCGCCAACTTTTCCTGACAAGAGGAGCTGTTTGTGTTCTAAAAAAAGCCAAGTTACCATGAAAGTACAAAAAGGCTGCAAGAGCCACATACCACTCAAGCCTTCCTCCCTAACAGCTCTTAAAATGGTCTGCACAGCACAGGGCAGTTTTAAAAGGTGCCATTACATGATTTGTGTAGCATCTACCCCAAATTTTGTTTTCTAAGTTTTAAGCAGGCAGCTACAGACCAGATTTGAGTCTAAACCCACATATTGCACAATAATTCATTGTAGCAAGGAGATCGTGAGCCCACCCTGAAAGAAAGCAAAATAACCTCTTATAGTTTTTAAACCCAAGAAGTTTATTTGTTTTCCTACAAAGGGGTCAGTTGTGACAAACCTAAAGGTGACAAGTCTAACTTTAGTGTCATCCTATCAGTGTTACACAGGAAAAGTGGACAATGTTCCATCTGCTTCCAAGCCCCCGAGAGCCATGAGGAACAGCAGCTAGGCAGCCACAGAACTACAGCCTAACAGGCCATTAAAATGCACACATCACTACTCAGTACCTCAACAAATGAGTTAACACATAAAACAGTGGAACAATTCTGGTCTAATATGGAAGGAGGAAGAGGCTGCCCCCGCGCACACATCCGAGCGAGGACAGGCCCCAGGCGACTGCCCGCAGTCCCTTCTAGAAGCACTTGCGATGAACGATGGAGGGGCCAGACTCATCATACTCCTGCTTGCTGATCCACATCTGCTGGAAGGTGGAGAGAGATGCCAGGATGGAGCCGCCAATCCAGACAGAGTATTTACGCTCCGGTGGGGCAATAATCTTGATCTTCATGGTGCTGGGTGCCAGGGCTGTGATTTCCTTCTGCATCCTGTCAGCGATGCCAGGGTACATGGTGGTACCCCCGGACAGCACAGTGTTGGCATACAGGTCCTTCCGGATGTCCACATCGCACTTCATGATGGAGTTGAAGGTGGTCTCGTGGATGCCGCAGGACTCCATGCCCAGGAAGGAGGGCTGGAAGATGGCCTCAGGGCATCGGAAACGCTCATTCCCAATGGTGATCACCTGCCCATCGGGCAGCTCATAGCTCTTCTCCAGAGAGGAGGAAGAGGCAGCTGTGGCCATCTCCTGTTCAAAGTCCAGAGCAACATAGCAGAGCTTCTCTTTGATGTCCCGCACAATCTCTCTCTCGGCCGTGGTGGTGAAGCTGTAGCCCCGCTCCGTAAGGATCTTCATGAGGTAGTCAGTCAGGTCACGGCCAGCCAAGTCTAGACGCAGGATAGCATGAGGCAGCGCGTAGCCTTCATAGATGGGCACAGTGTGGGTGACACCATCCCCAGAGTCCATGACAATGCCAGTGGTGCGGCCAGAGGCATAGAGGGACAGCACAGCCTGGATAGCTACATACATAGCTGGGGTGTTGAAGGTCTCAAACATGATCTGGGTCATCTTCTCCCGGTTGGCCTTGGGGTTCAGGGGAGCCTCAGTGAGCAGGACAGGGTGCTCTTCTGGGGCAACACGCAGCTCATTGTAGAAGGTATGGTGCCAGATCTTCTCCATGTCATCCCAGTTGGTGATGATGCCATGCTCAATGGGGTACTTCAGGGTGAGGATGCCCCTCTTGCTCTGGGCCTCATCCCCTACATAGCTGTCCTTCTGCCCCATGCCCACCATGACACCCTGATGCCGGGGACGCCCCACAATGGAGGGAAACACAGCACGGGGAGCATCATCCCCTGCAAAGCCTGCCTTGCACATACCAGAGCCGTTGTCCACCACGAGGGCAGCAATCTCTTCATCTGCCATGCTGACCAAACCTGAGTAGGGACATGGAAGTGTCACAGAGTCCCCCCTCGGAAGAAACAGAGCAAAACCATCAAGGAGCCCTGACACTCACACCCATGTGCTATAGGCCTGAAAGGGTTTAGTATGCTAGGGAGCCCCAACAGCAGCGCTGAGGAATCTAGGGTGAGAGGGGATATTGAGGAGTCTTGAAAGTTTGCCCCACAGAGCCCTCAGGGCTCGAGTGGAGACACCGAGGAGGCATAACACTTACTCCCCCAAAACACACACACATATACATGCAGCCCCTGAGAAGACAAGGAGAGGACAAGCACAGACCCTTCCCACTCCCTCCCCGGGGGCCTGAGGGGACCAGCGGGGATCCCCTAGCACAGACCCCTATATACACCTCTGCCACAGGCCTGAGGGAACAAAGAGGAGCCCCAAGGCAACGCATTTCCCGCACCCCCTCCCCTCCCCAGGCCCGGAAGGGCAGCGGGGAGGCCTGAGGGGGGAGGAGCCGCCGCCGCCGCCCTCACCTGCGCGCGCTCCCGATCCGTGCGGCGGCGCCTCCGCAGCGACTGCCGCACCCGGCCCCCCGCGCGCCCTTTTATCCTCCCCGGAACCGGAAGCCGCCGCTCGCTTCGCTATTTCATTGGCCCTCGGCCGGCTGGTGGCCCTGCCCCTTCCCTAAGCTGTTTCCGGGCGTGGGGCGGTTGCGCTCGCCTTCCGTTGNGAGGCCTCCGGGAGAAGCGGGGGGTGGGGGGGCGTTGGTGGAGTTGTTTACCACCCCGGGAGACCTCTCCCTTCCTCGGGGCTGGGAGGCAGGCCGGCCTCGGCTGCTCATCTCACGCTTTAACTCTTTCAGGTGGTTTCCACTTGGAAAACCTCCTTCCAGGCGCTGTTGGCAAAGGCAGGCGTTTTCCCAGTCATGCTGCCCGTAGAGCTAGTTAAAAATTCAAATCAAGGGGCTTTTTAATTAAAGTGCTCTCCCAGGGATTAAAGGCCGCACAAAGGCTGGTGGGTGAGGACCTGAACGTTAAACTGTATCCTTTCACAGCCTTGGTTGGGAGAGGCACAAAAAATAAGCAAATATCCATGCTGAGGGCTAAAGTGGATGTTACAACTTAGAATGTTACTAGTCTAGTTGCAGTTGTTACCTTAAACTCTGTCCCGATATTGTGGCTTAGTTACTTGCTGCGAGCAATGCATCTTGTCATTGACTTAAAACTCGCTGTAAAGTTGGCTGCCGCTCCACAATAACATCGATACTTGCTGAGGGAGTGTTTGCTGTATCCAAAATTCATCTCTTTGGAGGCTCGCAAGGTTTGTGCTGGGCTCTGATGAAAACCCTCGGCAGCCGCGCGTAAATCCTGCTGTAACCTGTCACACGCTATTGTACCTGAACTCTGGGAAATACGCGGGTGCCGCATACCAGGGTGTTGCTGCACCTGAGGTGTGTTTGCTCGGCATGTTAACCGAGTATCAGGTCATTTATTATCGTTAACGTACCTGAGGCGTGTATTAACTGCACGCCCTGCTGAATATCCCCCAGGCAGGAGAGGTGACACCTCACCGTGCCTCAGGTGCAACAATATACAGCAAGGTGTGGGCTGTAGGTTCTCTAGCCTGGTTTATGGTTGCTGTTGCAGCACCCGCACCAGTTCATTGTTGCTTTACTGGAGGAGTGTGCGTGTGGAGCTAGGCCAGATGGTGTATTGTGCCTTCCCAACCAGTCTAAGACTTTTCAGCTGCCAGGTAATGCATTATTGCTCCTGACATTCAAACCACTAATCCACTTTATATTGTTTCATTTGCAAGCTAAAGCTATGCCGCTGCCTGCTAGATAAAAATGCAAATGCACCGGCCAGGCTTTTCTTTTTGGTGATAGGCTGTTATTTAGCACAGGGAAGAATTTGTAGAGGAGAAATGAGTTGGGCATCAGATTTTGTGGGCACTTTGTACGAGAGACAGTCTGACCGCCTTAGAGGAGGAGTTGCACTAGGGATGCTGGAAGTCGCCTTTCACTTTTAAAACTGATATCTGGTCGGTTATTTGTTGGTTTACAACAGAACTGTGTCTGTTTTGAAAATGTGTCTTAGCAAAATAGTCTCTTTTTTCGAGTATGTGGCTTGAATAGCACAGTGCTGATTGTAAACAGGGTGGTAGGAGGTGGCTGGGAGACTCTAGCTTGTTTGTAGTTGGTCTTTCCTTGGTTTCTCCAAGCTGACTGTATTTTGATACCGATGAACCTTAAAGGGCAGCAAGTGGGATCTGTTTAAGCATCTTTCTACATTAAAAAAAAAAATATTACCAAGGACAGTCTTTGTCAGCAGGTCCAGTTTGTGACACAAAGTCCAAAATACACATGCTGATTTTAATGGTTGGGGATTAAAGGCGTAGTTGTCTTTCTAGGATTTACTCTAGATCAGAGCTGTGTTTCTGACTGCGGTCTGTTCTGTTGGTCTTTGCTCAAGAGGAGGCTAGTGCTGGCTCAGCATGGACATGCTGCAGGTCAAAATGGAGAGCTAGGAAAGCTCTTGGGTCCTTCAGCTGGGAAAATCGAAAGGAGGCCACGGCCGGGGCTTGAGATGCGCTGCCAACTCTGAGAACCTGAGGCAGGAGTCGCTCGGTGCTCACCAGTCTGTTTCAGGCTGCAGTGGTCTTTGCTTTAGTCTTATCTTGCTCTCCTGGGGAAAAATAACGGCTAAATATATAGTGAGGGACAGGGTTAAGAAATATATATAAACTGTGAAGAATTTAGTAATGTAATGAAAGCATAAAAGAATTGAGAGATAACTGGTGTGCGATAAACTCCTGCCCATTTTCTAATAGAAATATGGTCAAGCTTATCTTCCTGGCTATCTCCTTTTAAGGTAGTGTTTTCAGAAGAACCAACCCCTAGATGCTAAACCTAGCATTTCAAAAGTAATTATTTAGGAAGTGTGGAAGGATTCTGACAAAAAAGTGAACTGCTGGAACACTGGACAAAGGCATTTCAGATGCTGTCACTGGGGTATATGAAACTGAGGTTATAGCAAATGTGTTCAGCTTGAAAATACAATTAAACAGTCTGAAAATTGAATGCAAGTTTGAGCCTGAGGCTGTTAAACATGAAGCTGATTGTTTCACGGTCTCCTGCACAGGAAAGAGTATTGGCTTTGCACTCTATTTATCCTCTTCCCAGGGAAAAGATGAAAGCATTTTATATTCATACAGACAAATATTTGTCTATCTTTCAGATTCTGCCAGTCTCCCAAGGTCGGGGCTTGAACCCTGCCAGATAAAGTCAAAAACGCCCCCCTCTTTTCCCAGCCATGCAAACTGCGGGATGAAGCTGGAAGCTGTGGTCGAGCAGCTGCAGAAGCAGCAGCAGAAGCAGCAAACGCCTCTGCAGATGGATTCCAGGGAGAGACAGCAGAGGCAGATGAGAGAAGCCCAGCTGCTCTACACTCAGCAGCTGGCTGTGCAGCAGGCTGTCCTAGCAGCCGCATCTGGCAGGGCTTCGGGCGGCTCTGCTGTCGGTCCCTTGGCCAGAGGCCCACCTGCAGCCGGAGCTACGCGGGCTTTTGATCAGAGCAGCATGAATTCGGAGCCAGAAGAGGAAGAGGAGGATGAAGAGGAGGAAGAAGATGAGGAGGAGGAGGAGGAAGAAGGAGGTTTGGAAGGTGGAGATCTTGAGGACGGCGCTAAATTGACTGGAAAAGAAACCTGCTCTGCTCTGAAATATTTTCATGCTCCCAAAGTTGCCCATCACAACCAAAGAGTGGCCTCTACCTCTAATCCTCTTCCAGCTTCGGGGCACCAGCGGGGACAGCAGGGCAAAGAAGAACAGGGTAAAGACACTACTAAGCAACCGTATTCCGGTTCCCCGTCTGGACGCCAGAACTGGCGGTTGGATGAGCAGCTCAAACAGGTCAGTGTTAACATTACTTCCTTCTGAATAAGAATGACCACGTTCAGTCAGATCGAGGATTTCTTTAGCCCAGTGTCCTGTTACAAGCGCTGGCTGTTTGCAAGCGCTTTGAAAAGAGTGCAAGAACCAGGCACATGCAGAGCAATGCTTCCCTGATGTACTCTTCCAGGTT
Source organism: Scopus umbretta (assembly GCA_013400535.1). NCBI lineage: Eukaryota > Metazoa > Chordata > Aves > Pelecaniformes > Scopidae > Scopus > Scopus umbretta. The sequence continues at coordinate 40,351 of VZTL01056527.1, read as the reverse complement.
TATTCGTTCATAAAGGGACTTCACAAGAACTTGATTTGCTTTACAGATACAGATTTCCAGCTAATGATGTAGAAACCCCAGTCTGGAAGAACCTTTATGGAGAGGTAGAGGTTTGATCTTTGGCTCATTTATCTTCTGTCTCACATTCTGCCTTTCAGAATGGAACAGGCTGGTGTTATATTTATTTTTGGTGCAGACACTTGTCTGCTAATGTCTCACTTGAGTTATTTCACGTATGACATCTATAACCCCTTTGTGTAAGACCTCCAGGATGCAGCGACTTTGTCTGGATTTCTGGTTGGTGCTGTGGGCAGGCAGGGAAGAGTGTGTCTGCTGCCCCTGATCCTGTGAGTTAAGCAGAGCCACTTTGTATTTCATGTGTGGGAAGGAAGGAGCTAACTTGCTACTGTTTGGCTTTAGTAGGAGGTTAATTCTATGTTGAATGAAGAATTACTACTCCTTGTAGTGAAATGCCAGAGGATCAAGAATTCTTTTCTTTGTTGTAAGTGGGTATTTTAGTTAATATAACACTTGTGTGCTGTTTTGCTACAGAGCTAACTTGGGCAGACTTTAGGAGACATTACAGCATTTATGTGTATTGAAATCGAGCCAAAGGACTGCATGGGTTAAGTAAAGAAAAAAACATTGGACTTAATGGTTCTTTTCTACAGATGTTAGTCTGAGTGTGAAGAGGGTTAGGTTTTGCTTCAGGTAGAGCTCTTTGAGCTAAGAGACCTTGTATGGACAAAAACAGAGCTGTTTTTTACTTCCCGCCTGCAAACCGTATGAAGTAAAAAAGCTGGAGTTGCTTTGTGGTGACTGGTGAACCATAGGTGTTTGAAAGTTTGCTGTGGGCACTCAGGGCAGTCTCTCCCCGTAGCTGTCTGTTGCATGCACGAGGTGATTTGTTTTATGCTGCCACGGGCAGCAGCTTGAGGAGGAACTGCTGAAGATCAGCAAGCTTTAGTTCTCTCATTCCGTTTAGTGTGGCCTGTAGGCTCCTACCCAGCTGCTCCTGCAAAACTGTGCCAGTTTGGTGTTTGTACACCAATGCGTGTGGCAGGAACTCCTCTAAGTTGCCAGGTGAATGGCATTTGTCACTGTTGGTGATAGAAAGCGTGCTGGTGAAGCAGCCCTGGTGCATGGGATGCAGCAGGCAACCGGTTGCTGCTGTGTTTTCTCTGCACTCGCTTCTCAAGAGGGGTTGGGTTGAAAAAAAGAGTTACTTAAGCTGTTGTAGGGAAATGAGGTGGGTTTGTCAGTCAGGGGATGGTCACTAGAGAAACTGCTTCAGAATTTACTGGATTGGAGTGACTGGCAAAAACTTCCTCTTTCAAGTCTGTGGGTGGAGAATGGCAGGCAGGACTCTGGTGTTGGGGGAATCACTTTATAATAATAAAAGGGCAAACTTAGCATTAGTCTTTGGCTGGTTTTATTTCTAGCTCGGCCGGTGCTAACAAGAATGTCATTGTGCTGCTTTCCAATACTTGCTTATCTTGTGAGCATCCTGTGAATCTTACTGAATTAATAGGCTTGATTCCCTTTTGATTGATTCCCTTGATTCCCCAGTCATTTGCTCTGTTCTGGGTAGACAAATGACCATAAGCATGCCAGATCTGGTCTTAGCAGATGTGGAATTGGAAAAAAAAAAAAGGAAAAAATACTGTTTTACAGTTGGCATACTGTGCACTAATACAGATCTAGCTATTTTTGCCCATTTCAGCAGTAATCAAGTATTTTGGTGGTAGGTTGCAGCTTAGCCTGATTTCAGGCCAACTTATTCTGGAAGCCAAAGTGCACAAAGCTTTACCAGGAAGCAAAACTAAAAGAAAAAACTGTCTTGCTGCTGTGTTAATCTGTTTTGCTGCAGGGGAGGCAGATAGTACAGCAGTAAAGAACAGAATTGGAGAAAATCATGGGCATCAAGTTAAGGAACGGATTATAAAGAAGTATCGGCGATACGCTGTGCTACAACACTTCTGGATGGTGGGAAAGTATGGCAGAAAGTGGGCAGGTTCACATCTTGTCCTGAGATACTGTCTTCTGGTATTGTTATTGAAGATGGCGTACTGGGCTAGATGGCCTGCCCCAGCGAGGCACAGCTTGTAATTGTGCTGGTGAATGATGTTACGAAGGTGCTATGGCATGCTCAAAAGGCTGTACTGAGGTGCCCAATATTAGTGATGCTGGTGCAGTATATTCACCTTGAGTAGGGTAAATATTGCAGATCAACTTGTTTGCATTCACCAGTGGAGTCTGCATGCCAGGGAGTAAAAATTTAACTGCAATACACCAGTTCAGAGCTGGTGAGTGGGGGGCTGTGTGGAGGAAGGACTAAACTGGGGCAGGGGATTATGACAGCAAAGGGGAGGAAATGTCTGTGCAACTGTGGACTGTCTGCATAATTCTGCCCTGGTGCAAGCCCTCCTTAATTTTTTTCATTTCAAATGCATGCTTTAAAGATACTGGGTTTTTCTTTTGTCTTTGTGTAAAATGGTTCTGATCCTGAAAAATTGGGATCAAACACAGAAGTGCCTATGTTCTCCAGTTTGTTTTCTATATGGTTCCTGAACTTGGCTTTTTTTAGCTTCTCTTGAGATGGAGGCTAATAACCAGTCAGTTTACACTGCTTCCAGCTAGCTCTGCTCTGGGAGTATTTGTGGTATGCATAATGGCTGTTGCTTGCGGAAGAGGGGGGGAAAAGTCATTTCTATTTCTTCTTTCAAGTATGGATTGTTCTTCTGAAAGTGACGTCCTTGGAGAAAAATGTTTCTTGAAAGTGTAAGGCTAAGATTGCCTGGAAGGTATGTGGCATGAAGATGGCAGAAAGACAGAAACTACCAGCAAGATGAAGCCCCGTTCTGTTTGGTCCCAGACAGCCAAGTAAATAATTGTAGAACAAGCTGGCAGACAAAAGAGCTGGCTCAGCTTATGACACAGGGGCGGTGGGAATCCTGTCAGCACAAAACAACAAGGGAGTGGAGTTGCTTGTCGGGGAGTTGCAGTCCTGAAAGAAGAGCCAGGGGTGTGTGTGGTCAGCTTGCTTGCTCCTCGGACTTGCTTGAATCCCATGCAAATCCATCACGGCTCCGACAGCCAAAGGCTCCCACAGCCGTCCTCGAAAAGGGCGTTGTGGGCTGCCTGTCTTTGAAGAAAAACGAGCTTTTAATTCTGCGGGTGAAAATGTTGTTTTTAGCAGATGGTTGGGTGTGGGTCCTCCTCCCGTGGGTTCCTGCATTGCTTGGCGATGTCTCCGGTTACCAGGGAGAGCCATGTAAGAAAGGCAGGACCACAGCCCCTGTCTTGCTGGTGCCGCTTGCTCCTTTTCCACTCGAGGCTGATGTGCAGCCCTAGCATGAGAAGTTTTGTCAGGCTGTTACTACAGCACGCACATTAGTACGTGCATTCCTTTGTGGAATGTAAAAATAAAGCCAAGGTTTTCAGGCATCAGCTGATACTTAATGCCTTCTTAAATGCAGCAAGGTAAGTCTCCATAAAGCAGCTGTCTGACTTTCAGAGAGCGATTTGTGGTCTGGTTTTTGGGGATGTCTCATGTTAGATTCTCAGAAATCACCAGTCACTCCTGAAAATCCTGACCTAAACTTTTACAAAGGTCATTGTGTTTATTAAGATAAGTCAGCTTAAAATAATTACTTTGCTTTTGCTCTAGGGTCTAGGAATGAGTGGCTGAGATTCCATAACCTTAAGTATGTGCCTCAAGTGTTGTGCGTATTGAGGTATTGCTCAGGAGATGCTCATTAATCCAGAGGGGGTGAAGGTCCCAGGAATGAATAAGTTGCATTTCACGTGGTGCATTTTTTTGCCTCCTAGTTATTTCACATATCTACAGCCCTATTCAAGGGTTGGATTTTTAATTCTTTATGCAGATCACTGGGTATTTTTCTTTTTGTGATGTAGCAGGAGGAGAATTCTTCATTAATAGCTGACGTTAGGTATTTGGTTTCTCTTTTACTGAAAGCTGTTTTCCGTAAGAATGGATTTTAATTCTTAAATTGCCAATTGCTGTTTCTCCCGAATTCATTGTTTAGGGTTTTTTTTGATGAAGTCCTCATCCCTGTGTCAGTCTGCTTCTGCTGTACTGCCTAACTTTAAGTTACATATGAGCATGAACTCCAAGTACAGCATCAGTGGCTGGAGCAGAGCAGGACCTTGGTAACAAAGTCTCCTTTTTGTTTATATTAAATAATGTATGTGAAAAGAGAACCAAGAAACTGATGGTGATAATGACTGTAGGCAGCAGCCTACAAACAACTTGTACTAGACATCAGAGAATTCCCTCAGCTCTTCATCTCAAGGGGCAATTCCATAGGCTTCATCAAGGTTATGCTATATTGCAGCAACTGTGCTATATATGGAGGCAGAGCAAAGGAGCAGAGTGAGTAGCTCACTTATATCCTGGGGAAGATATGGCTTATTTTAGGATTTGTTCAGGGGCTAATTTTATCTTTCGGAATAGTTGCAGCTTGTCTACTTTGGTGCCAATTTATAGCAATTCTAGCTAACACTGGAAGAACGGTAGGTGGAAAGAGCTCGAATGTGTTGTATTCTTACACTTCTGTTTTTCTCACTTCAGAGTAAATCTGAGACTCTCATGTGGTGGTGAGAATTTCTTTTCCCACAGCCATATAGCACTGAACAAATCTTCTTGTCACTTACATTTTAGTTAATTCCACTGAGTATTTGTGAATAGAGGTCATTCACAAAGAGTCCAACTTTTCCTTAAGGATAAGGAAGCAGACTCCTCTCTTGCAAAGAATTGTGTTGGTGCTGCAGTCACTAGGTCATGGGAGCACAAAAGAAACTTAATAAAAAACGTAATTAATCTGTTAACTTTAGTCCATTCATTTTCTTTCCTTCCCCATCTTCCCTGCCATTCCTGAAATCACTAAAATGTTTTCAAAACCCATCTTTGAAGCTTGAATTAAACTCTGTTGAATTGAGCTCTGTTATTAGTAAGACTGGGGAGGGTTTATTCCAGTTTCAGCAGAGCTTTACCAGGCGGCTTGTGCATGTAGTAATTATAACTTGGTTCTCCATGCTTGAGAACTTGCAGCTCAGGGCAGTAGTCCTGATCTTATCAGTGTTGTGTAGTACAACAGTTTTCTTTATAATAGCATCTGTTTCACTTCCTAAGGCTTAACTCTACCCACAAAAGGAATTTCTGTGGATTCTCTGATAATCCTGAAATTGCTGCCCCTGTACCTTTTCATTGACTCAGTGCTTTCAGTTAACCCATGGGGTAGGGGAGGGGCTTTTTCATGGCAATATTTAGCCTTGTCCCTACGTGGCTATTTCAACAGACTTCTGGCCTACAACCTCTGTCAGAACCGCAGGTCTGCAGTAAGGATGTGCAGAATGATTCTGAGTTTCATGTCAGACATTTTTTTTCCTCTTTTTCTTTTACATATTAAAGCTTTAGTGCGTTCTCTCCAGTCTGGAGTTTGCCGTTTGAATACAGCTTCGTAGTCTGGTAAAACTTCATCTGGCTTTAGCTGAGCCCCTCTCAAACAGCTGTATGAAACTGGGGTGGGGGAGATGGGAATGGCTTGGAAAAGGAGCCTTCCCAATTTCTCATCAGTGTCCCTGTTTGCACACTAACTGCAATTTGTGCAGGCAAAACTGGAGGACGAGACCATGAGGTGCTGTTCTGTTTGCCATAGTACTTCACTTTTTTAATTGAGCACAGAGTTTTCATTAGTTCTCTAGTCTCTGGCAGGGACAGACAGACGAGATGGTAATATTTGAGAGGTAGGTGTCCTGAGGGGAGGGGTTGAAGCTGCTTCTTTGTAAGGTTTGTGCCCTCAAAAGAATGGGCTAGATGAAGCAGGAAAGCGCTTGTCATCTCCTTTTCTGTCTGCTTGGCAACTCGGGGTTAACTCTGGCTTTTGAATGTGGGATTGGAAACCAAAATTGCTCTGGACATCTGAGCTTCCCTCTAATAAGATATTCCAGGTGGTTAGGGAGTAATCCTAAAATAGCTCCAGATATAATTGCTTCTGAAGCCAGGCCCGCAGCCTCTCTGGGAGAGGGCGGTCGAGGGGCGGGGGGGAAGCTCTGATGGCCTCTGAGGTGTTCTGCAGCATGGAGAAGGCTCCCTGGCTCTGCCGGCAGCCCGTGAAGGTGGCCAGCCCTTCCCAACGCCTCTGCCTTTCCACTCATGCTCAGCTTCAGGGGGTAAAGCACAGCCAGTGCTGCTTTTCTGCAAGAAACCGGATAAATTCTTGCCTGTGGTAACGCAAGGCCTGTTTGCCAAACATCAGCAAATTCCCTTGATACAAATGGGTGGAGGGAGAGACGGGACTCTCCCCAGAGAACGATCTGCCTTTCTGAACAGTGTTTTTTTCCTTCCTGCTACTATTGCCTGACTTATACAAAGGTCTTTTAATGACTTGTGAGGATATATTGATTTCTCAGGTTCCTGCTGTTTACATGGAGGAGGGCTTCTCAGCATAGGGTAACTTTGTTTTCCTAGGAGGAATAGAAAGGAAGCTTGATACCAAAGCTCCTGCTGAGCAACCTTGCTGTGCAAAATGTAGTTTATTCTACATACAGAGCACCTCTTGCCTCAGTAGCTTCGTGGGGCTCTTTACTGATTTACCTGTTCTGGTTGTTCTCAGGTCTGTGCTCTGACCACTGCCAATATTTGGTATCTTTGGTTGTAGCCTTGGCACGGACCCAAAGGTTTTGGTGAGCAGAATAGTCCCTCAAGATGAAAGCTGAGGCCTGGGAAAGTGCCTGTTGGTGCTTGTACTCTGTTCTCTGAATAAATAAAGCTTTATTCCTCAGCTGCTGAGCTGACATTTCATGCTAGCCTGAGACTTTGCTAACTCCGCTACCCAAAACCAAGCCTGTGCTCTGCCCACGTGTCTGCGCAGCCCATGTGTTGTTTCAGTGCACCCTTGCTGATTTACACCACGGCGGCTGCTGCTTGCACCAAGGTGGATGAGAAGCACTCTCCTTATCTTTTCTGGTAGCTTAACATGGGGAGTGGTAACTGGCTTTAAACCTTTCCAGCTATTGCAGGAGGAAATGCTAATACCGTCCACTGTCTCTCACCTTGGATCGCTCTGTCAGGCCAGGTGATAGCCATCTCTGCCAATTTTCTGGACATATGGCAACACACTGATGGCTTCAGCTAGCTTTAAACTCTTTTTCACTAGTGAGGTGTGGGGGAGCATTAATTCTGTGCTCTTGAGCATCTCAGAATGTAGGTACTGGAAGTAGGGTGTGTATATTCTGCTTATTCTCTGTATCAACCCTTGATCTTGTCATTCTTTTCTAATTACCCTTTTTCTTCAAATAGAACAAGTAAAATAACTTCTAAAGAGTCTTTAATCCCATGGGAAGTTTTGTTTCTGGAAATTTTACCATGTTCAAACCCACTGGCAGTAGAAAATTGACTCCTTTAAGCCCTCTTCTCTTTCCTCTCCGTATCCTCAAATGTAGCGGAATAAGCTCTCAGCATGACCAAAGTTCCCTATGAAAGCAAGTGTTTTGCTTCTTGGAGCACTCAGTTTAATACCACAAGCAGTTTTGCTCTCTGGATTTATGACCAAGTACAAACTTGGGAAGAAAGCAGCTCAGCTCTCTACACATCATTTTGCCTCGGAGTATGTAAAGTTGAGGATGGGAAATAGCTGCTGCCTTCTGAAGAGACTGTCTCTTATTCTGACTGTTCACATAAGTTTGTTGATCTCAGTTAACAATCAGTAGGGTTTTAGGAGCAGCCGGATGTTACTGTAATTAGCAAAAAAACTATGTTTTCAATCTCTGCTAGCAAAGGACACCCAGATGAATCCTCCTGTGAACAAAACCGTTCTTCAGAGCTCTTCCTAGAGAGGGCTGGGGATTGATCTGCTGTAATAAACAGCTGACATAACAGAAGTGGCAATAATCCCCCATTAAATATCTTTCAGTTGATGGGACTCACTGGATAATTGACTTTCCAGCAGGAATTACTGGCTCAAACTAAATCAGCAGGCATTAGGGCAGCTCACTGCAGTGTTTTTTAAAGGGGGAAATGTAGCTTTGCCTGGCCTTGACAAGAGCTATTCATCTTTCTAATTCAATGTATGTGTCACAAACAGACGACTCCAGGATTTCAGATATCGGACCACCTCTCTAATTTGCATGCTTTTTTTTTGTGCTGAAACCTCTTGCTGTCTTCAGTGCTTTTCTATCTGTGTTAGGATGCTGTGTGTTTATCAGGACAGGGTAGTCCAAGCTACCTTGCCAGGTGGATTTGGCTGTTCTCTTTCCTTGAGTGGCTCTGGAGCATTTCCTACACCAGAGCTTTATGAAGTTTATGGTATAAAGATGCTTGAACAGTTTTTTCTGAATCATTTTTCTGGTCTTGGTCCTGCCACACAGCCAGAGGCTGCCTCTGCTGGTTTCCAGCCCCGGTGATCATTTCAGGATTATATTTACCAAGTAGAATAGGCCTAACTAGAGTAATCCTTTTAATGCCTAAGAAGAATGAACCTTAATCCAGCAAAGCTGAGCTTTCCATTTCTGTGGGGAAAATCCAGATCCAGTAGCTTCCAGAAGTAAGGGTCCTGGCTTGGCAAGAAGTGTTCCAGTGGGATTATTTCCTGCTTTCTTTGGCATATTTTGGTTTTGTAGGCAAGCAAGGGGAAACCAGAAGGGCATTTCCAAGTGTGAAGGGGAGTAGTCAGGTGTCATCTGGCAAATGGAAAGGAAGGATACCTGGGTCACACCCGCACCTTTCACCAGGGGCTCTAGGATATGAACTTGGTAAAAATGATGGACATGGAGAACAAAAGCAGCACCTGTCCATTTAGATGTTGGACCTCATTACAGCAAAGCACCTGCTACAGGGGGTTAGCATACTTCTGTTTAGCAGATGAAGGAAGGTGGCTGTTGAAGGTGTTGAGGACTTTCCTCTAGAATGGTTTTCCCTGGCGTCAAAATTACTTTTTTGAGATACATTTATGGAGGAAAAAAATCTTAGAGCTGAAAATCTTCCCCTACCTTTAGTAGTTGCCTGGAAGGTGAAATGCCACTTCCCATGTTGGGCTGAGTGTCAGAGATTCCAGGAAAGTGTACTGTGAGAGATGCATAAATGTCTCCCATCTTTCTAGTTTTCTTGATCTAAGCCAGCAGCTGCTTTTGCACGTGTTTGTGCCCTAAAGTGCACGTTTGCAAGCTTTTTGGAATTGTCCCCAAAGCCTTTCCCTGGTGATCCTTTCGCCCTTTCATTTCTCTCTCCCTAGAACGGCAACGTGACCTGGAGCGATGAAGGTGATGGGTGCCGAGGAAGAGAAATTTCACGAGACTTTGCCAAGGTCAGTCTGATCATGAGGATTTTGGGGAAGGAGTAACTGTGGGGAGTTCTTCCCCTGATCTGTTGCAGAGGGTGACTACTGAGCCCTCACTATTCCTCTGTAGTGAATTTGTAAGAAAACTGCTTTGTCCTGCAGCCCTCTGCCTACAAACCTGCTGTTTTGTTGGGCTATTTTTTTGCCTTTGGTCACTGGAATATAGTTTGAACTAAAACTTAATAACCAGACTTTTGATGCTGAAAATCTTAGTCAGTACTTTCTCCAGCTGGGAGAAAAGTATTTCACTTCTTGAACCTGATTAGCACTGTGGTCATGGATTTGAATGTGACAGCTGTATGTCACATCAGCCAGAGGAATTAATTTTAAACTAAGCTGGCCCTTTCTGAAAGGGTGCAGCTAATTGCTCTGCAAATACACTGGTGTGTTTTCTTCCCAGAGCTCAGTGTGTGAGAAAGCACAGAGCTTCACAGGAAATGAAAGCAAAAAGCCCCTCTCCTTTTGCACTGGATGAATACCAAGTATTCACCTGTATACCTACAGAGAGGTTGAAATACGCATTTCCCAGTGAATCTTCACTTTTCTGTTGAGCTGCTCCACAAGAGTAGCTACAACCAGTGAAAAAATTCCTGGAGTTATGCAGAATTCTTCCTCAACACAAAAGAGAGAAGGAATTAAATTCTGCTTCATGTACAGCATCGTCTTCTGTCTTGTTCTATATCCTCCTGTATCTCCGTGAGACTGACTTTCAGCCTGTCACTTTGTGGTCTCACAGGATTCTTGGTAGGTGAAAACCAGATTTTTTGGTTCAAGAGGTAGTTGTAAGATCACACTCATGCCTGTCCCTTCTGAAAAATCAGCGGATAATGCTAGCATACAGTGCCTCTCCTTTGGAATAAGCTCTCTATGGAACTTTGTTTTAAATGCTTGGGTTTTTAAGACTTTTGGGAAAATTATTTCTGCAGCAAACTGTTTCCAGGCTGGTTTCTGATATTTTTCAAGGCCTTTTTGCTTACTTTAGAGGACCCTTTCCTGTCAGGCATTAGTAGTTACAGGAAAGCTCTATCCTTTCATCTCCCCTTCAAGGGACTTGGAGTTTGTCACTTACGTGACAATCCCTGAAGGAGGGAATCATGAGGCTAGGAGAAGCTGCAGAGAAGTTTAAGTCCCAAAGATATAGACCGCTAATCTGCCCTGGGCCACTGTCACCTTCTTTCTGGTTGTCTCACCTTTCTTTCCAGCTTGTCTTAATTGTTTCTCTCCGTTTTGCTTTCAGGTAGCTTCAAACCCTGCTCTGTAACAGTGCTGTTAACTGAGTTGAATTTTACTCTCTTCAGGGTGCCAATCTGTACTGTGCCTGGATGAGTTACTGAGGAGCTGAGCAAGGCAAACCATAACGGGGGTCTTCAAACTATCACTGCAGCCTTGTCCACCAAATTGCTCAGGAATCCTTCCTGATTTTGCCTCTTTGCCTGTGGTTGCTTTTCATTCCCCCAGGGCAAACACCAGATCACCTGTTGGAAGAAGCTAATATTACTGTTTTCATCTGTCTCATTGTGGACTGTGCCTTGATTTTTACTTTTTCCCCCAGCTCTATGAACTGGATAGTGACCCTGAACGGAAAGAGTTCCTGGATGACCTCTTCATCTTTATGCAGAAGAGGGGTGAGTGAGCATTTATTTGAACTTGATAAGGTAAAATGAGGCAGACGGGTGCTGCTGCAGTTTGAATTCTTCCATCCTGAGTTTGAAAGAACAAATCCAGCCTTTGAACCCGCAGATCTGGTGGAAGAGCAGTGGTAGGAATTGAGATATTTACCTTGGGAGATAAGGAGCTCAGTAGGAAAGAACTCTTCTGCCCTGTAACTTAACTTCCCAGACACTATTTTTCTACCCGCACTCCTACCCACTACTCAGGTTGTCCATGCGCTGAAGAGCCCAAGAAACCTGGTTCCCCAAGGATTTTTTTGAAACAAGGCTGAGTACCACTGTGGATTCTCTGGTCTCCCCTTCAGGTGGCATGATCACACATCTTCTCATGTTTGATTTCAATGGCATGTGGAAGCTGACTGTGAATGCCTTCACAGTCTGCATAGAGTAGTGGCACGCAATCTGGGGACTGGGAAAATAGACACCGAGCCACACTTTCCTGTAGATTCACAATGTGTCAGCTTTCCTTTTAGTAATTTTGTGTAACTGCGTGCAGAAGCGCACAGTTTAGAAACGTTCTCACATTCCTCCCGCTGGTGTCAGCAGCTTGCATCTCTCCTTGCTACAGGAGTCATGATGCATGTGTGAAGTAGCTCAGCTGGGTTGTCAAAAGTATCTTTCTGTCCCCTAGTAGTCAAAGCTCAGTTCCCTCATTGCAAACTATTCATAATAAAAATGTAAATATATGTAGTGTATGAAGCATACATCTCTCTACGTTTGTGGTAAATCCTTTGTGGTGCTCTTTTCCTTTACCTCTCCAAGCATGCCAGACGGACTCTTCCAACAAAGGTGCTTCTGACAAAAAGTGTTAAATTGTGCTATAAAGCTTTTCATTGTTTCCAAAAAAGTTTGCTGAAGGTAGGTGTGAAGAACAGACATAAAAAGAACCCTTCGCTCCCTCATGGCATAATGCTGTCTGAGAGTGTGCCGGACCAAACAAGCCAGGTTGTGCTTATTTGGAAGGCGGGCTGCCTTAGCACCACCAGCAATGTTGTGCCCTGAGAGTCTAATAAAGTATAAATATGCAACATCTCAGTCACATCTATTTGAAAATTATCTGGTTGCTGGGTTGGAGCTGGAGTCTCATTTCTAGTTGTCTTTTGAACTCCACATCTTCAGAGGCATACCCCTCTGTGGATGACAAGATGGCAGGCAGAGAAAAGGCTATCCAAAATGCAGCTATTGCAGTTGCTCTTCATATCTGTGTGTGTTCTTCCTGGTGTGGCTAGAGCTGGCAGCTGATCTGTGTGAATTTTCACTCTCCAGCAGTTTGAGGTTATGCTTCCAAGCTGGCTAAATATTAGAGCTGTGTTTTGCTAATATTTTTGGCTTTCGTGTGCAGAGGCATAAGTGAGTTTAGTTTACTTGCAAATGTTAACCTGAGCTCACATGTTAATGTAAGGGTCGGGATGACTGACAGACAAGACAATCTGAAGGGTGTGATTGGCAGCAATAGAAACCTCCAGATGCCTAGAGAGAAATCTGCTTAATACTACAGTGTCTCCTTCCTATTACCTTTTAATTATTTATAATTGACATGTTCCTGGTGCAGGGGCTGAGCTGGTCACCAGCTGGTTGCTGTAAGAGTTCAGCTTTTAATCATCTGGACTTTTCCAAGTGTATTTGTTTTCTGGAGACTCCCTTGTTTTCTTGCTTGCTAGGAGGCTGAAAATTAAATATAAGAGCCCAGCACCTATGGGGGAGAGATGCGTGAACTGACAGTCCTCTGCCAGAGGGGCTGGAAGTGTTTGGCCCTGCTCTGGGGAACTGGCTAGATTGCAGGTTATGAGGCAGTTGTAGGCTTGCTTAATGTTTTGGCACCCCCAAAAAAAATAGGCAGGACTCCGGGGAGCTAAGTTTCTTCATGTTGATAGGAGAACTGAACAGCGTATGTTGAGTTATAGGAGGCAGCTTCTCTTCTGTCATTAATCTGAGCTGCTGTGCCTTACTGCAGAGGGAATCTTTTGACTTGGCATGGTTTTTTCAGAACCTGTACTGTCCACTTTTCCCATGTCTGCTCTCCCTGCTGCTGTCTACAGCAGGGCTTTGGTTTTCTTATGAGCAGATAGACTTGCCCACTGTGTTCTGTTCTGGGATCTTCAAAAATCTGGGAGCTTCTACAGCAAAGTTACCATAGGATACCATCCAGGCTTTCATTTCTCCTCCCCTTGCTTTGTGTCAAATGAGCATCCTAAACCAAACAAGGCTGAACAGCTGCTCTTGTTCTGAAAGGGTCCCCCAAAGATGGATACAACTGAGGGCTCATTGCACCTGAGAGCAAACTGCTGTGGTTCTTAGCTTGTATGTGTGAAGAGCTGGTTAATTTGCTCCTTGTGTGTGAAGGGAATGGAAATAATAAACATTGCTGATATAAGGATGGGGATTTTTCTCCTGTCCAGGAGGAGCTGGAGAAGTGCTGGCCCTTGTTTGGGGCTGATGGATTTGGGGCACAGATTGCTAACTGATGCTGAACGAAAAAAATCCTGATGTGAAAGATAAATGACAGATTTCACAGGAGCTACTGAGTAGTTAAAGGGATGAAAAGATTTGGTTGTTGGTGTTGCTGTTAGGAATGTACCTAGAAATGTGAAGCCATGAAACAGGCTTAATGCAGATCAAATGTGCAGGTCTCATCTGCCTCTGAGCACAGCAGGTTGTCACTGAATGACCACAGCTGCAAGTGATAAAATGGCCCTTCAGTGGCAATAATGATGGAAGAGGGAGATGAGAGGAAAGCTGTAACTCTTCCTTTGTTGGATGTTTTATTCCTTGTATGTGTTTAGGTGAATGGGTCCCACCATGGCTGTGATTGAAGGGGCAGATGGGGAGAGGAGGAGAGACCAGCTGATGAGAGCAATTAATGTGCAGGACTAGCTTCGAACCAGGCCTATGACCTGATGCAGCTTGGTGGGGATGATGCTAGCTTGCTGTACTACCACTTCCACCTTCCCTTTTCTCGGCTCTTCTGCAGTCTCAAACCAAAGGTTGTCTTTCCTTGGACTGAGCAGGGATAAGCAGCTTCAGCAGTGGCTTCCCTCCATCTCTGTTGCTGATCTGGTGTCTTGTGACAAGCTGAGCCTTGATGTCTGGAGATCTGTTTTCTCCGAAGCTGTACTTTTAACCTCCTGCTGCCTGAGGAGCTGTTCTATGGTCAAGTTTGTGGTTCAGGGTGGTTTTTTAAGGGTACGAGCTGAGGCTTCTTTTCTGGTGTGCTGTGGAGTGGGCTGTGTTGGGGGCATGGAGGCTGAATTTGTTCTGCCTGCCACTGAGGGCACTGCAGGTAGGAGCAGTTTGCTAACTGCCTAGGCTAGAGCTGCATCCATTACAATAACTCAAGGTAATCTTGTGTTCCCCCATATTTTGTATTACTGAAAGGAATTTTATTCTAGAAATGTGTGTAGCCAGATGGGCAAGTTAATTTACTCAGATCTGACTCAGTGTTAGAGATGATGGCATCTTCCATTCCTTTGCAGGTCTTTCTTGCCCTGTGAACGTACCCTGAAGCTAAATTCTGTCTCCATCTTTTTTGTGCCTGATAGAAGGCATAAGTATGAAGAGTAGTAGAAAAATGTAGCTGTTAGCCTGTGCTAGAAAGCATAGCTAGACTGCTTTTTGTCCCCAGACAGTGAAGGACTGTTAGTGGCATTACTCTTACAGCCACCAAGGCAGCCAATAAATAGAGTTGGTTGTATTCCAGTAGTGCTGGTCAGGAGAGAGTTGGAGTAGGGGGACTGTTTCATCCCTTGGACCGGATCAGCAGTGTTCGTGCAAGACAGTTCCTCTTGAGAAAAGGTTTGATGGGGAAGAGATCTAACTGCATGCTATGGCGTATTAGGAAAGGCTCCCTTTCAAGGGAAGCTGTTTTGTTCATTTTAAGTACTGCCTTTGTGAAGACCTCATAAAACGTCTCCAATTGTACAGCTCTACTAATTTTGTTCAAGGTTTCTGCGTGACCTTGGTTTTCCCAGATGGCTTGACCATTCTGGTTTTTATGTGTATATACATAGAAGGGGCTTTGTAAGTCTGACCGTGTGGTTTTAATGTTTTCCTGCTGTTGTATGCTCTGTCTGCACATTTTAGATGTGGAAATGCAACAAATCCAGGGTATCGACAAAAGCATTTTCTGATGGATTCATTTATCTATTAGGCCAAGCGGTGTTTATGAAATGTTTGTCCGGGGAGTACGCTTCATTCTTCTACTGATTCAATTTTGCAGGTTTCTTCTTTTGATCCTCTGGAGATATTTTTGAATCTGAATTAAACAATGTAGTTCTCTAAATGAGACATCGGTGGACATAAATTCTCAGCATCCTTTGCTCATGCTATCTGCTTAATGCTGAGCCACAGCAAATGCTTCCATAAATAGTAGATGATGTTCTGTAGTGGAAAATTCTCACTTGAGGCACTGCAGAGGTCTCTTCTGGATGGTCCAAATCAACCAGGCAAAGTCCTATTCCTCGTTAGACCCTTGAATTTGTGCACAGCTATATCTCTGCCTCCTGTACCTCCTTTAAGAACTTCTTTGCTTAACTGTTCTGATTTAAACTCAGGAAAAATGATGACTAGTATCTTGTGCAAATGGTAAGCAGTGGGGATCATTGGAATATTTTAGGTTTTTACTTTTATATTGTTAGAAAGAATGGAAAGAGTGACTTTTCCCTATGTTGAGAGGGAACTGGTATTCTGGTTTACATTCCTCTGTATTCTTTAAGTTGTTTGAGCCTTTCGGAACAGGGAACAGAGAATGGACTACTCCATGTACGTAAACACTGTTAAGTGATGCTAGGATAAAAACAGGTGCAAAGCGAAATGCTTGGGATCTCCAAACAACTTGAATACTGCTCCTCTGGGATGCATAGTCCTGTACCTGAGGTAGGGTTCTCCGTAGCATCTGGAAAATTCTTGCAGGGAATGTCTTGCTCATCAACCTTAGGTGCCAGGTGACTAAGTCTCCTAAGTCTCTAACAGAAACATAAGTTGATGTTTTGGGGGCATTTACCCGGGCCAACTTGCAAAATTTGCAAATTGCAATAACTTAGAAGTAGTTGTCAGCAGGTCCTTTCCATAAAACCCAAACTTTCTCCCCCTTCTGTTTTTCATATGTAAATACATTCATTGAAGACAGAGATGTGAGAATTTTTTTCTAATTTGGAAAAAGCCTGGAAGCTTCCCTTTGGAAATACCTAACAAAATCTTGTCCGGGAAAATGTCCAGTACCTTTCAAATAGTGAATATCCCTTGGTTTTAAGCAGCTCAGAAATTGTGTTTTAGAGTGAATATTGCTTTAGCTCCAGAGAAAAATCATATTGGAAGCTACAGTTGTAATTAATGGGAAAATAGCATTAGGAGTTTACTTGGTTCTGGCGTATAGGACATTTGTTATAAATTTAGCCAGCATGAAGGATGTTTGAGCAGCTTAAATGTTTTGTTATGAACTGAGTTGGCACTGGACAGGGTACAAAAGAAAATTTGAAGTGATTGGCTGTTGTTGCTTTGCATTAACCTTTTTGTGGCTTACTCATCTTATACAGTCTGCTCTAGTGATTGACAGCTGAGTAACTCTGAATCCCAGGTGCTCCTTGCTGGGTGTACAGAATTGAGTGATGGAGTCAAAAGGGGGTTTTTCCTCACTTCCCCTGAAGACTGAGATGTTAAATTGTCACATGTTTCTCCAGCATCTCAAAGACTGGATGTTTGTGTCTCAAGTCCTCATCTTCTCAAGCTCTTCCTTATATTGGTACTTCTTTGCTATGGGTGTTCTTGGCCTTCCTCCCTAAATTTTAACATGTTTGTCAAATGATTAATGAACTGCTGCACTGAAGCAGTAAAGGTGGCTCAACACTGAAGAGAGAACCCTGTAGATATCCAGGTGGATGGAAGAAAGTGGAACTGTTTGGCATGAAGATGCTCCAGTTCTTGACTCTTTCCAGCCTGCCTGACCAACCTTTATTTTTCCCACCTGCCCCCATTTCTCTGCATTGCCTTCTGTAATTTGTACCTCTCTTTGCCTAGAGAAGTTTGTCCATTTGGTTCTAAGGTCATATGTATGGAAACCCACCACCAGTTGCATGGGGGCTCAACATCTGGTGAAGAAATTTGTAATATCCAATATATCGGACCCAGCTGTGTCAGTAGCAGGCAAACAGTTGGGCTGTAGTTGAGCTGGGTACAAGAGAGCAAATCTCTGTGGGATCTCTGTTTTAGGGATGGAAGAGCACCCTGTGCAGGAAGGTTAATGTGGCTGGAGCCTTGGCTAATATGAGTGGGGCACTGGATGCCAGTTAGGCTGCCTCCGGTTCAGCAGCCGAAATCTGATAAGGGGCTGCTGTCAGCCTCACTTATTGAGGAGGTAAGCAGAAACTGATGGTGTTTCGAGGGGTGCAGATAAGAAGTGGGCCTCCTGTCAAATAAAGCATGATTAATTACCCTCTATCCTGGCTCTTGCTTTGATAGGAGTGTCTAATGGTCCGCAGGCTTGCGGATCAGGTGGTGACATTCCCATTGGGAGGTGAGAATGCCCGCTGTGGAAATGCCATGCATAGGGAGAGATTAGATCAACCGTGGCACGGGCGGGGAGGAAGAGGGGAGAGGTTGTTTCCCTTCTGTATACTTTTGCTTTTTATTTTAACATTGAGTGCTTGGGACAGATTCAAACAAAATCAACAAATACAACTTTCATGCCAAGAGCTAGGGTGGCTTCACATGAAGCCAGCCAGTGTTTGCCCTGGGAGAGGACTTCAAGCAGGCCGGGAACTGAGACAGTGCAGGGTTCAAGCTGATTTCCTCCTATCCTACACTGCTGATTTGCTGTTGAACTGATTCTTACCTCTGTTTAGCCTGGGAAAGCAGGGAGATCATTCATACCAAGTAATTACTCCGTCTCCCTTCAAAGAAACATGAAGATTTTCTGAAGACTTGCTTCAAAATTTTAAATCACTGTGGACTTCCCCAGTCTCCTGGGGAAAACCTCTTCCTTTTGGCTGTCTGATCTTGTTTCTCTTCTGAATGTATTTAAAGTGGAAGCTGGGAAGAGCATCTCTTTTCTTACCTGTATAGCTTGTGGCTTAAAAATGCCCTCTCTATGCCTATTTTTCACTCCAGAGCGTGTTTTATTGTACTTTGAATGTCGCTCTGCAGAATAGATGCTTGGGATTCTCACCTCCTTTGTTCCTTACTAAAAAATGGACATTTCTAAAAGCAAATTGTATATGGAAAAAAATGGGAGGTGATTGGAAAAAGTACTGCTCCAGGCTGGGTATAATTAACTGCTCTTTGTCTCTTGCATGCAGGACAAGTCATGGCTTAGACTGCTTGAAGGTGGGGAACTCCCTGCAGTGGGCATGGCTCAGCATGAGGAGAGGAGAGAGTGGATCTTGGCAGGGGATCCCCATCGTGGAGGACTTGCAAAGCCAAGCAGATCTGTGCAAAACGAGAGGGGACTTACTTTCTATGATCTGGTTAAGAACAGTCTTAGGGGCAGTTTTCTTTGTTTAACATCAGTCTACATCTTCAGAATTAGGTGTAAAACTGAAGTCTGGCTAAGATAGAATGAAGAGCAGGAAAAATCTGCAATTTGGGCAGCGTGCTTGGGTGGGTGAAGGTGATGACAGTTCAAAGCTTAGGTGCCTTTCAACAAGCAGTAGGGCTGAGCCCCAGCAGTGAGCAAGCGGCTGTCACAGGAGAGCAGCATGCATGTGCCGACGGCTCAGCCAGCAACCCCAGATACTGATTCATTGCCAATAGATGTAAGAACAGTTATTCGAAGATTATCTGTGGTTTACAGCTTCCTCAACCCTTCTTAAGGAGCTCTTGAAGGATGAAAATCAAACGGTTGCTCGTTCTGCCTCCCTGGTATAGGGGATGTTCAAGCCTATCCCTGTAAGCCTTTTAGGCATCTGTTACATCTGCCTGAAACAGAAGAGACTTTTGAACAGGGTGAAGCAACTTGGCAGAGGGGTCTGCTTATTCCCTTTGAAGGACAGAGATGTTTATAGCTACAGTGAGGCTTCCTCCAGGGAAACTTTATTCCAGAAACCTACAGGTAATCTTAGTTACAGCTGTATTTCCCTTCAGAAAACCAGGAGCCCATGGCTATGGGATGATTCCTCCTTCTTTCAGTGTCCTTCTTGGACTTTTTGTCCACTTCATAGCCCTTCTATTTAGCAAAGCGGGGGGGAGGCAGGTTGTCTGGAGTCTTACAGCCTCTTTCCCTTAGGCTGTACTCCCACCCTTGGGTCTTTGGTAGCAGGAGTTTGTCTTCTTGCTGTCTCCTATGCTCATCAACTATGCATCATGCCTTTTCCAGTGGAAACAGACTCCTTGTCCCCCTCCCTCTTTGACTAATTCCTTGCAGGAATGCCCTGTACTTGTGTAGCTGGGGTTATACTAAAAGGAAAAAAAGTAATTTACCAAGAAGACTAGGAGAGGAGCAAGTCATCTTCCTTGCCCTCTTCTCGAGTCAAGCGAGGCTTCTGCCTCTCTGCAAGGACAGTACATACAGCATTTCTGAGAGCTGGCAGAATGAGAGGCTTGAAAGTACAGTAAAATGAGTTTGCCATCAAAAGGCAACAAGTCTTATGCTGTGCCCCTGGCTGCTGACCTTTCCCTCTGGAATTCTCCCCTCTGACCTCCGGATCATTAATCCTGATGCTGCCAGATGACAGTAATCCATCATGGCCCCTGACAACCCTTGCAGCCGCCTGTGAAAGGATCCGCTCGGCTTCAGCATCCAATCGTCCCATGATACTCGTTTTTCAGCCTTTCCTGTTTGAGTGCTGGGGGTTTCCAATAAAGACTTTATCGCCTTGCCTTTCCTCAGAGAGGGGCTGGGGGAGGAGAGGGCTGTGAGAGCAGCCTTTCCGTGCTTCTTGGCTCTTTTGCAGTCAGATCCTATGGAACATGCAGAGCCCTAGCCTGCTTGGTGAAGAGTACAGTTAATTTACCAGGTCCAAGGCCCAGATCATGCTTTGCCAGCTCTGGGAGATACCACTTTGAGTGGTACTGTGAGGAAGCATGGGCGGGAAATGATTGCATCTCCATGCTGAAGTGGTAGAAGGATGGAAGTAGTTTTGTCCCCGCTGTAAAATTTCTCATCCTACATAAAGAAACTTTACGGGGGGAGGGGAGCGGAATAGCTATGGGTTTTAGGTTAGTTTATAAAGCTACTAATTAAATTTCAATGCACTTTGGTCTGTGGGTCTGGTTTAAAAAGCAAACTTCAGGAGGGGAGGGTGTCAAAGGTGTAGTCAGATCTGATTGCTGTTTCTACTCCAGCTATGAGTCAGCTCTCTGGAAATACATGTAAACCTGTATTTCTTACTGATGTAGATAATGTTTGTCCCTTTCACAGGAGTATTTGGATAAATATACTTGTGTACCTATTCAAATGCTGAGATGGGAGAATCTAGAGAAGAGTAAAACTGTGTTTAGGATAAATGCAGTATACAGAAGTGTAAGGAAATATCTACTCTTCAGTATTAGCGGCTTGTTTGCCTGAGGAGCCTTACCCATGACCCTTCCCTTTCACTCCCCATCTGGTCACTGTCCAAGGAGAGCTGGATGAAAGTCCCTTCTGGACAAGTTAATGCCATTCCCTAAATTGGATTGGGGAAAAGCGGGTGGCTTTGAGCAGCACAGTGCTGCTGGAGGAGTCAGGGAGAGGGACTTGATCCTGCCCCAGTGGAGCAAAGGCTCTGCTGGCAGCACAGTGCCATTTCAAATGCCCTGGTTTTCCTTGTGGCTGGGGGAGAAATGCTGAACAGTTAGATAAAAAACAGCCCTGGCTCTTCCTAGAGTCCTCAGAGAAAAATATTCCCCTGCTTTTCATTTGGAGCGGGCTGGGTGTGACTCTGGTTACTGTGGCTCAGCTGATGAATGATAACTTAAGGCTGGTAACATGATCGCTCCCAGCCCTCTGTGTGTCTGAAATGATGCTGCTAGTGTGCTCTTAATCTTTGCAATAACACGCGGAGACAAAATGGTGGCTGAGGAGAAACCAAGGATTGCATTCACACAGGCTGGCCTTTCAGGGAGGGACGATCTCCTGGCTTGGGGCAGCTGACTGGGATGGACGGAGCCGCAGTGTGTTTAAACCGTTTGGAAACGTCTCTATCTCTGCTCCCTGAGGGAACTGTCGTCTCTGAAATGCAGGAAGAGGATCTGATTGTGAAATTACTGCTTTGTGGACTTTTCTGTTGTGGACAGGGAAGGGATTGTTTAGACAAGGCAAGGAAAAGAGGATATGATGGATATAAATGACAGAGCACGCTGACCAAGCCTGATCAGGTTGCTCTTTATGTTTTCTTACAGTTTAAGAGTTAGTAAATTGGTGAAATTGAAGGCAGCCCTTTTAAAGCCAAAAAAGTTTACTTTTTCTATCCAACATCTCATTAACCTGTGGGAATTGGTACCAGGAGCTAATGCATAACAGGCTTCAAAAAGAAAAGAGGGGAAAAAAAAAAATTACACTTACATGTATAATGAGGACATCTGCAGAGCTGAGCTGAACGCCTTTTCACTAAACAGAATAAAACCCATTTATAAGGGCCATAAACTGCTCTGCTTCGGGGCATTAACCGAATCGCTGGCTGATGAGCAGTGGCAGAAGTCTCCCCTGTGGGTTGGGTATTCCATAATTGTCCATTACAGCGCTTCGCAGGCTTTCCTGTAAAGGCTGGTGCTGACCATTGTGGTAGACAGGATACTGACCTCAGATGGACGGCTCTTTGATCCAGGACAGTATTTCCTATGCAAAATAAAAGGTTTGCTACATCAGCATTTTTTCCCCTCTTCCTCTCCTTGCCTAAATCTCATTAGTTTGACCTTTTCAAACCCTGCACACTTTATCACTTGAAGGTGCTGCTAAAAGGGCCCTATCAGGTTTAAAATCAGATTTTCTTACCTCTGTTAACCCACAAGATGACAAAAATGAACAGGAAGGATAGAGCTGTTTCCCTGTCTGCCCTGTCTCTCCTTGCCAAGGACAGAGCAGGACCTTGTTTTGGGCTCCAAAAAGCGCTAGGCTTTGCGGTGTCTGCCGTCAGGCAAGCTGATGCTCTGTTACACTGCGTGTTCCTCTCCACCATCAACATGGTTTCTCTAGCTATCTCGCAACAAGTTACTGCTCCAGCAGCTGGGTTGCAGTTGCTACAATGGTACGCTTGTGGCCTCATCGGTGTGTCATTTGGAAGCATGTTCAGGGGAAAGGAGTGGGAGGGTGAAAATGCTTTGTGAGAGCAGAAGCTGTAGCAAGACATTATGCACGTGCTTGTGAGGGAGGACAGAGGTAAATGTACGTGGGGGAGGGAGATGCTCTCAAGTGTCAGGCACCCTTTTCTGTTGCTGTTCCCAAGCAATACAGGATAGCAAATCCTGGGGAGTGAGGGAGCCAAATCCCAACATATGAGTAGCTCGAGTTGCCTCGCTGCTCAGCCCCTTCCTGAGCACAAGCAATACAGATCTTTATCTGAGATTGCCCTGGGAGCTCATAAAAAACGATTCCTCTGTGCTGCTCCCTCACCCTAGGATTGAATAGTCCCTACTTCCCCTCTTTCTATTTTAGAAGTTGCTCTTAGCTGCAGGTTATTATTTGTCTGATAATTGCTCTTGCCTACAGGAAAGGATTTTTCATGAAAAGGACGTGCCATGTAGCTATACTTCTCTGGCTCACTTGCTCACCCATCGAGAGGCCTCAAGTCAGGCTACCAATAGAGTTGCCTGAATTTCCTATTAGAAAGAAGATCGATAGCCCCAACCTGCCGGTTTCCTTGGCCTCATTTTCTCTCTGACTACATGTTTCCTACCCTGCTGTTTCCCTGCAGGAACTCCCATCAATCGGATCCCCATCATGGCAAAGCAGATCCTGGATCTCTACATGCTATACAAGCTGGTGACTGAGAAAGGAGGGCTGGTGGAAATAATCAACAAGAAGATCTGGCGAGAGATCACGAAAGGCCTTAATCTGCCCACCTCCATCACCAGTGCCGCGTTCACGCTTCGAACCCAGTAAGTTCAGGAAGTCTAACAGCATGGGTGTGAGCACAGAGTGAGCACTGGGGAGTGCAAAGCAGGGACTGGGCTGGAAAAATTGAAAGACTAAATTCTACTCTGTGGCCAGGGAGGAGCTGATAAATTGCTTTATTTATCCCTCTCACCCAAGGCTTGCAGTTTTTCTTTTCTATTCCTTCTCTCATTTTAATTAACAGCGCTTCTTACTGAACTCATTCCCCTTCTGTCCTTACAATCCCAGCCCTCTGCGCCTCCCTCCATCCTGCGCCTTTCTTGTCTCTTCAGAGCTTAAACTCCTCAGGGCAAGGAGGGTCTTGCTCTGTCTCTGAAAAGCACTTGGCAGCGAGGAGGGAGGGAGACCTTCTGATTTTAGGCATCAAGTATGAACTTGATCATTTAATGTCTGTTATCACTAAGTTGTAGAAACTTGCATTTAGTACCTACTTACTGTAAGGATTGCTTTTCGGACCTGAAGTACCTCGCATTGATTATGCAAGCAAAAAAAAAAAAAAAGGTCGAATAAGTAGAAGAAAAAGAATGGTGGAAGTAAACCTACGGTAAAATTCAAGCAGCAGGGCGAAGCTGTGCTTTAGTGACTCAAGCATGGGAGGGTGGGCTCTAGGAATCCACACCCAGCTCTTACGCAGACTCAGGTTTTTCCGAAGTTAGTAAAGCCTCTGAGTCCTTGAGAGGGAAGCTCCTTGCTATTTCTACAGCCTTTGGTTCAAACAGGCTGTCTCCTGCAAACGTGTGTGCCAGAATTCAGCAAAAGTGGTAAGGTTTGGTGCTGCCCAATACAAATGACTTGGACAAGGGTAATTCCTCAAACTTTCTTCCTTGCATTAAGTGTTACGGTCCAAGATCTTAATTCTTATAATTTTAGATGGTGTCTCAGTTGTGAAGGAATTCTGGATGAATCTTTTCTGCCCTTGTGGGTGCGGTAGTGTGTAACTGTGTGCTTCCCTATAAACACTGAGTAAACTCAGAGTTTCTTTGAGAGCTGTGCCTCGCACCCAACCTGCCCAATGCTTATCAAACCAAGCGCAGCAGTGGTCACGATATGCAAAGACTCCAGATCTGCAGAGGATCTCAGTCTGAAAGTCTTCCTGCATGCAATGCTTGTTGCTGTAGCCTCTAATTTCATGTTCTGTTGAGAAACCTACTTGAGTTTCCCTGCGCTCACCTCTCCCAGGTATATGAAGTACCTATATGCCTACGAATGTGAGAAGAAATCCCTCAGTTCTCCTGCTGAGCTTCAGGCTGCAATCGATGGCAACAGGCGGGAAGGCAGGCGGCCCAGCTACAGCTCCTCTTTGTTCAGCTACTCGCCGACCACCACAGGGCCTCCTTCCCTGCTGTCTCCCCCAAAGATCCGCTTCCCCATCATCGGCGTTGCGCCAGGCAGTGGGACCAGCAATCCTCGGGTGTCTCCAGCAGCAGCTGTCAGAAAAGGTCAGCTACTTTCTACTCGCAGCAAAGAGGGTGGCTGGGTTAGGAGGTGCAGGCACTGAAACACAATTATTTTCAATTTTGTCCACCTAGACTACTTTGGACTTGAGAGCAGTGGGACTTGGGTGGCTCAGGGTTTGCAGAATATTCTGCCTGCAGTTTAAACCTTTGTGTGCTCGCTTTAGGAAGGGCTGTGGGAGGGACTAGTGACCCTTTCCTTTTCTAGGTGATGGTGTGCCCTTGACTGTGTCTATGCCAAATCGTATCGCCGTGCCAGTGACCTTGGCTAGCCAGCAGGCAACCGTGGCAGCGAGAACAGCCACCCTAGAGCAGCTGAGGGAGAGGCTGGAGTCGGGAGAGCCTCCAGAGAAGAAGGTCTCACGGATGACAGAGGAGGAGCAGCGGCTTGTCCAGCAGGCTCTTCAGCGCAACCTGTTCAGCATGGCGCGGCAGATCCCCATGAAGATCAAAATCAATGGCAAGGGTAAGCAGCACCTCTGGATACACAAAAGGTCTTTGCAGACTGCATCAGGGAGCAAACTGTTCCCAATCTAGGATGTCAAACACCTCTTTACACACAGGCTTGATTATCTCTCTGAGTACCAGGCAGAGGTCGCTGTCAAGAAGCTGTTAAAATGGAGCACAATAACTGCAAAGCTAAACTGTAGCAATATTTTGTTAGGTTTTACTTACTTTGCCTGTTTTTCTTCTATTCTTGTTGATGCACGGTCCAGCGTTGTCTGAACCCAGCCTGGATTCAGAAGCACCCTAGCTGTGTTCAGAAAGCTGTGCATCTAAGCTGATAAAACCCACTTGGCCCATACAACAAGACCCTCACTCTGAGCTTATGTCCTCCTGTGTTGATCACAGTGAGATTGCTTCCAGACTCAAGCTGTTATGTCTCCACAGAAGTTGCACAGTGGGGAATTACCAGCTTCAGTTGATGCTAGCTCATTTGTGCTTGCAGCAGTGGTCTGTGGCATGCTGTAAGTATGCTTTTTCTTTCATGAGAAGCACATGGGTTGGCTGAAATTGCTTTGGGCCACATATCTGATCCCTTCATGTTTAATACGTGGTGTAAACTTCAGATCCGAGAGCATGGTTTAACCTGGCCAAAGGCAGTCCTGTGATCCTGCAGTCAGTAAGATGACTTTGGGAGGGGAAGTCCATCATGTGCCAGATGCTCAGCTTTCCCCTGCCCTGCTCTTGTCTGAGCCTCATGCCAGCATTGTGCTGCAGGGAATGATTTTCTGTCCTTTCCAGGTCAGGAACCCTTTTAATTGATTGTGGAGGTAACAGCTTTTTCTGTAGGGGTAGCAGACTGCAGGAGACAGAGGAGAGAGATGCCCAGCTTTTGGGACTCCTTCGTCAGGTGTGATGAGGATGCCACAAAGACCTGTGTATCTGCAGGGGGCCCTGCACATCCCAGGGCTTTTAGCAAGTCAGGTGATGTCTACCAACATCTGCTGCAACCCTATGCACAGCCTCCAGGCAAAGAACTCCTGGCAAGGCTGGGTTAGAAGGTCACGTATAAGCAGCATTCATGGCCTGGGAAATGCTCTCCTGAAATGCTTTGTAAAAGGGGAGTCACCCTGTAAAGGTCACGTTGTCAGAATCAATACTGTTATATAGTGGCTTCAAAAGCTGATTAAGTGCCGTGGCTCCCTTACCTGTCCTGGGGGCTGCACTTCACTGGACAGCAGAGCCTCAGAAAATTTCAGTCCCAACAGCTGCTTCCTCCAAACCTTTTGATCCATTAAAATTAGAGGTCTCAGACCCCCTATTAATTGTACATTTGGATGTAGGCACAAGGCCGGGCAAGTTTGGCATGGCTTAGAAAAAAGGGAAGAGTTGTTCTTGAGGCCTTTGCTAGCAGCGCTGGTAAATGCTGTAGCGAGACGCTTTGCCAGAAATATATGTGGCCAAGGGTCAAAGCAGGTTCCCCTCTGAAGCAGTAGCAGCTTGCTGCAGGGTTAAATGGGACGGGGAGGTCGCAGCACAGCTCCTGCCAGCTATGCGTCCACCAAAATTTCACATTTACATAAGAACAAAACAAAGACAAAAATAGTGAGTAAAAGGAATACAAATTTTATCAAGTAATGTTCATCCCCTCTCATCGCGCTTTTTTTTTTCCCTTTCCACCCTGAATTTCCTAAATCAAAACACTAGGAACAATTTTAGTCTCTACAAATAGTAACAGGCTGAGGGCTGAGCCCTAAGGATTCAATTATACTGTTTCCACCTTTGTTAGCTGACTGTGGACAAGTTTGTCCTGTTTGTCGTGTCCTAATTTTTCCAATTGCAAAACAAAAATAATGCTGTGCTTTGTGAAGTGCTTTGAGAAGTGCTTTTGAAAAGCACTGCATGAGCTTATCATAGCTTGATAGCAACATTTAGGTTAAATGTTAACAACGTCCTTAGCATTCCTTACACGGACAGTGGACTTGCTGTCCCAGCAGCCTTGAAAGGAGCTAAACCCATGCATTTCACAGGCAACGTCAGAGCCTGAGCAGACTGTCTGCGTAATCTCTCTCTGTTTTAATAGTCCAGTGCCCCAAAACCAACATCGGGTGGGCCGGTAACCATGATACGGCTGTGCAAACTGTAAGCACGCATTCATGAGCGCAGAGAAGCAATCCCACAACCCAGGCTCACAGTTAGGGGTTGGCTGAAGTGAGGAGGTTCAGAAGTGTCTGGGAGAGTTTGAAGTCCAGCTCCCCTCAAACATCAGTGCAGACTGAATCCCTGTGCTGCACTGGCCCTTTCAGAGCTGCCCTTCAAGGCTTAGAAAGAACCCTCCAGGCTGAAGACACAGGAAAAAAAAACAGATTTCACATGCGCTGTAGGGGCAGCCAAGCGTAGTGTTCCTGGGTTCGAGTCCCTGGTGCTGTGGGTAGTCCCCTCCCTCCAGCGGCAGCTGGAGCTGCTGCAGTCGGAGCCCTGCACGGGGAGTCACACGGCTCCTGGGCTGTTCCTGTGCCCCCAGTCTGCTGCAAACGCAGCCACAATCCAGCCAATTTAAACATGGTCTTGTCTCGTGTGCTGGCAGCTTTTTCCTCGGAGAGGATGTTAATTTGGCCCTCCAGTGTGCAAGCTGGGGAGAGATCTGCAAATGCCAGTGGGATCCCAGCCCATACTCGGTTCACACTGAAGCGTTTAAACACCTTTGTAGACCTATCTTACAATAGGACTGGAAGCAGACATCGTGTGGGGATTTTCTCACCAAAGAAGAGACAAAAGGAGGGCTGCGTGTACCTTTGATCATCTGGATAGTGCGGGAAACGGGATAGTTACTCTCTAACTCTGCATCTCTTCTTTCTTGAAAGAAGACAAACCGGACTCGGCGGCAGCAGCAGCACTGAATTTGTCACCTAACGGCATTGGGAGTATTAACATGTCGGTGGAGATTAACGGCACAATCTATGCTGGTGAGAAAGCACTGCTCCCGGGGATGGGTAGAGAGCCAGGCTGGTGGTGCAGAGTAGGACGTGGAGACAGAGGCGTGCTCCCAGGGGCCGGTGCTTGCCAAAGCACAACACACGCAACCTGTCCGGCTTACAAAGTTCAGCAGGAAATGGTTTCTTTTCTCTTTTATTTTTTGGTCCTAGGCAGTCAAGATTAATGCCCTTTTGTGGTGGTTGTTAGTATTTTTAAAATCTAAGGGAAGGGACTTCTACAGAAGTGTTATCAGGAAGGAGTGTTATCCCTCTTCTCCTACTGAGGAGCAGCTTTACTCAGCTTTTCCTCATGCAACTTTGGGAAGCAGGAATTGTTGTCCCCTGTACTCTGCTCAAGCCGTTTCACTTCTGCAGGTCACACACATGCATCCCTGGACAAAGCCCAAGTGGGAGGCCTGGCACTGCAGTGCAATGAAAGGTGCTTCTCTCCTCCTGAAGGTGTTGAAGCCATTTGGGATCTTTGTCTTCTGTAAGCACAACATCCCTGTAACGGAGGCTGCGAGAACAAGCCCTGGGGGATCCCTTCTTAAATCCCTGGTCACCATTGACCCTCTGATCTGCCTCCAAGCCTTGTCTTGAACTGAACCTCTTTCTGTTGGGATGAGATCTTTGGGGTTGGATAGACTGCCCTTTGCTCTGTACTTTAATCCATCTCAGCCGTGCCACCCCAGTAACCCTTCTCGTTACCTCTCTCTGCCTTGCAGGAGTGCTCTTTGCCCAGAAGCCAGTCGTCCATCTCATTGCAGGCTCCAGCACCCAAAGTTCCTGCAGCAGCAGCAGCAGCTCCCACTGCTCTCCCAGCCCTACCTCATCCCGGGGAACCCCCAGCGCAGAGCCCTCCACCAGCTGGTCTCTCTGATGGATGGCTGAGCCTGCTGTCTCTCACACTGGCCTCCGGCAGCTCTTCCTCTCTGCTCTTGGCAGGGAGCGAGCCAGGAAGGAGTCGCACAGATTACCTCATCTCAAGGAACCTGCTTTTGTGGTTGGCCAATGGCAAGATGATGATGATGATGCTGAAACCTTTCCATGCCAGCAAGTTGTTCTTCATCGTCTGTTTGTCCAGCCTTTTTCTTTGTTCTCCCCTTTCTTCCTCCCTTTTGCTTTTTGTTTTCTTCCTCCTCCTCCCAGGGTTTGCTGTGTTCCTGTTGGGGGGTGGGACATGGAGGGGGGGGGCATGCCTGGCGTTTTTCAATCAGGGATCACCTCTAGGAGCTGCAGGTTGAGAGATGGCTGAGACGTCACCAAGGCAGGTGGCAAGAGCTGGAGTTGCGGCAGGGAAACTTGGTTCTCCTCGAACCAGTAGCCACAAGGACTCTTCCCAAAAACAACCCCATGTATTGACAATCCAAAGAGCTGGCGGGGTGCCTTGACCCTGTCCTCCCGTGGCTTGTGCTGCAGAAGGCCATGTGGCTGCAGAGCAGGCAAGCTTCCTTGTTTTTCTTCTTCAGGCTCTGTCGTGGTCCAGTGTTTGTATGTCCTCCCCTAGAACACGCGCTCTTGGCTTATGAGCTTCCTTCTCCCTCTCCGAGGTCTTGGCAGGAGGGGAAGGACTTTCTCACTGTTGCATTTGACCCATAGACACATTAAAAACCTCTCGATCAGCTGCTTCATTCTCCTGGCTGGTGCTGGCCTCTTCCCTACTGTTGCCTTCTCCAGGCTTTCAGCCAAGTTTTAAATGCCCTCAACCTTGTCTCTCTCCCCTTGAGGAACTCATCCCACTGACGTTTACCCTGACAGCCTGAACTTATTTTGGCTTGGTGTTTTGATCCTCTGCCCTCTTGACACAAAAGGCCTGTCATTTAGGTTGATCTAGGCTTCCTGGAGCACCTTCCTTCTCATGAGATTTCTTTCAGAAGCCCCTGGAAGCTCTCCACATCCTTGTGCTGAGAACATAAGTGATATTTGAAATCTAACTCAGTGGGGCTGTGGGGTGTGTGTAGGTACTGTGGTTAACACGACACACGCGTGTCTTCATTGGTCTCTGAACAAGCCTACAGATGCCCCGTCCCCTTCAAATTGTATGTGAGCAAAAAGAAAGCGGCTCTCAGTTGAGTAAGACCTTTTGCTCTCCTGGGTGGAAGCAGAGAAAAGGAAATCGAGCCCGCCCTTGCCCTTTCCCCTCAAACCTCCAGTTGAAAGCAAACAAAGGCTGGC
The DNA here is from genome assembly GCA_013400535.1 of Scopus umbretta. Classification (NCBI taxonomy): domain Eukaryota; kingdom Metazoa; phylum Chordata; class Aves; order Pelecaniformes; family Scopidae; genus Scopus; species Scopus umbretta. The sequence goes on along the minus strand of VZTL01056527.1, from coordinate 10,255 downwards.
CGTGGCTCTCCTGTGTCTGGAGCCAACCAGGCTGACTTAGTGACTCCATGAACTCAGCTCCTGCTCAGGTGGCCTCATTCTGCCCTCTCTCCTCCTGCTGGCCTTGTGCACATGTGCTTTCCCCAGCCTGGAGATCAGGTCCCAAGCACCATCCATCCTGCCCTGGTGACGTCCTTCCCATCCTCCAGGCCCAAGTCAGGTTTTTTTGAGCAGATGAAATACCTCAGATATGTACTTGTTGTTGGGGTTTTTTTTGTTTGTTTGTTTTGCTTTGGTTGTTTTTAACCTCTTCAGGAAGTATTGGCATATCTTATCACTTGTTTTTTATATGTGGTTTTGCTGACATTGTGGCTTTTTTAATTTTATTTTTAATTGTATCACCAAAGACAGAAAGAAAAAAAAAAAAAAAAAAAGGCTGAGTTGAAGGAGCAGTGGCTTCCCCATCCGTTAGGCCAGCAGGAACAAGCTGAACAGCATTGTCCCAGGACATGTGCATGACACAGGAGGACAGGTAGAGGTAGGAAAAGAGGGCAAGAGTGACTGCTGACTTGGAAGATCTGTCCTTCATGTTGGACACAAGGGTATCTCCAAAGTCCCTAAATATTTCTCCAAGCTTACCTTTAGGAAAGCTGGGAGATGACAGCACTGCTTACACTACAGATTGGCCAGGCCTCTCACAAGGATGTGGTTTCTGGCACCTGAAAGCACAGCTTGGTCTCGTGGCACTGCACCCAACCACCTCCTCAGCTGTGCTGGGACTTCGTGTTATCCCAGAGACAGCTAATTCTGTCTACACTACAAGGCTAAGCCACGTTGGGTAGCCTGTGTGAGAGGTGCCAAAATAAGAAGTTATTCTAGTTTTTCACCTGTACATAGGTGCCTGTGTAACGACCACCTGAGCTAGCAGATCTGTTATGACCCACGTGAAAACGATGTTACCACTCCAGAGGTTCAGCCTGCTAAAAATCGGCTTCCTGGAGGGTGGTGGGTGAGTTGCTGTGTGTGACACCAGTATGAGAAGAGAAGGTCACCTTTTATCGGCTCCTGCGGGTGAGCAGAACTGCTGGGAGCATTTAGCTCTGGGCAGGATGGGAGGCTGGAGGCGCCGTTGCTGTTACAGGCTGTGCCTGCCTGCACCGCTGAGCCTGAGCTCAGCCCAGAGGTCTGTCCCTTCCCTGCCCGCTCATTTCTGCGGTGCACTGGGCGCAACTTAAGCCTGCCTTAGTTCTCTGTGAGACTTTACAGGTCCAGGGGAGGTGCCATCCTGTAACACCTCTGGTCAGCCGTGGCATGGTCCCTGTGCTCCTAGCATGTCCTGCTCCCAGGAGCCGTTTATTTTATACTACTGAAAAGAGCATGACTTTTAAAAACACTGGGCCAGGTACTGCCACAGGAAAAGCCCCATCAGCAGCCCCGGGGCTCAGGCTTAAAAATGTACATAGAAAACAAAATGAATAATCCTTCCTTTAAAGTCTCACGTGTCAGGTTCTCTTTTTTTGATCCTGCAGCACTACTCGGCTGGGCTGCTGCTCTGTCCTTGAGAGCTCTGAGGTCTTGTGCTAAGGCTTGTGTACATCACAGGCGGCACCTGTGGCTCTGTGTTCTCTGTATGTTACTTTATACACTATGGCTTGAGCTGTCCTGCCACCCGACATCATGAGGACTTGGTGGGAGGACGAGGGAAAGCAGCCGAGAGTGCACGTGTCCTGCGATAGATGCTGCTCCGAGACGGTCCCTCTCTGGCTGTTGTTAGCTGGAGTAATGACCACCCACCAGGCACTGGGAAGCCGAGCTGCTCTTTGGCTGCAGGGCGTTTGCTTGGCAGATCCTGCAGGCCTCCATGGCATTTCATCCTTGCAGGCTCAGAGAGGATTTTCCAGACTCTGAGGCTCATTCAGAATGTTGGGGTTTTTTTTTTCCCCTTTTTTGTTTTCCTTTGGCTGGTTGGGGGTTTTTTGTTTGGTGGGGTTTTTGGGTTTTGTTTGTTGTTTTGTTTTTTTTTATTTGGGGGTGGGTGTGGGGCTGTTTCCTATGAGTGGGACTGGGGGACTTTTTGCTTTTCCTTACACTTTCTTCTCTGGTCCTGGGGAGCAGAGGTTAGTAATGGGTGGTTTTGCTTATGTATCACATGCTAACAATGTGTTTTCTTGCACAGAAAGGCACTCGAATCACTGAACTGCTAAACAGCTTTGACACTACTAGAGTATTAATGTTTATAAGCTTTACACAACTAGACTGGAAATAGACAGGGACTAACAGATTGTTTTGTATCCAATTCAGGGAAAGAATCAAGTTGGGATGTGTAACAGATACCTCAGTAAAAATAAGCTGCAACAATAAACTGGTCCTTTCTCAGTACACGATGATAAGGACCAGCCAATTCAGACTGTGAAGAGGAACCCTTTCCTTAAGCCTGGCTTTGATACTGGCGGTTGGCTTAATGCATGTTTTGCTGAGCTCCAGATCTCCTACTGAGCTGCCAGGCTTTGGGGACAGGGTTATGGAAACCAGCAGCAGAGATGGGGCGGAGGAGCCGGGAGCTGGGGAAGGCTGAGCAAGGGTGGCGGATCCCCCCTCTCCCCAGCTCCGCTTCATTTCACTTGACCGTGTTCGATTGTATAGTACTCAGGGGTTTTGATACTGCGGGTAGGACTGTTCCTCGTGTGAAGTGCTCCGCTTTGCAGTGTGGCTAATTCTCTTTCAACTCCAGACCAGCAAAGGTTTTGTGGCGAGCAGCCAGGAAAAAAAAAAAAAAAAAAAGCCCCCCCCTTCCTTCNTCTACGGGGAATGGTGGTAATAGGATTAGCTTCTACAACATGACGTGTTAATAAACGGTCTCTCACAAACACACGCACACCCTCCACAGGGGGGGAAAAAAAGAAAAAAAAAAAAAAAAAAAAAAAAAAAAAAACTGAAACCAAACCAAACCTGCTTGTCCTCTTCCAGCAGATCCCAGTTTCCCAGTTTATGCAGGGAAGGCACAAAGATTGTGACCTGGGAAAGGGGGAAGAGGCGAGGAGGGGGCTGCGTGCCTGCTCGGCTCCCGAAGTGAATGTGAACGTGTCACACCAAGTCCTTTTGGCCGCTGTGTGCGTGCGTGTGTGTGTGCTCCAAACAGATTCAGATCAGAAGATGTTTTCACCAAACAGCTGCAGCAGCCTTGCTACTAGTTTTCTTACCTATTTAAAAAAAAATAAAAAATAAATAACTAAAAAAAAGAAATGTGATAGCCTAGGCGGTGGATAAATACCTCAACGTCTCCTTCCAACAAGTGTCTGTATATGTTGTTGTTGGGTTTTTTCTATCTTACATGTTATCTGAATGTTTATATTCCAATAAACTTCTACCTCTTCACACGGTGACTCTGCAAGCCTGATTTGTGGCCGTGCTGTTTCACTAAAGTACGAGTTAAAGATTTCCCAGCCCCTTCTTCATCCCAGAAAACTATTCCCAGAGGCTGGCTCAGCCTAGATGAGGTCAGTGTCCTTGCAGGCCTTTATGCTCCCAGCTGGTACCTTCGTGGGGAGAACTGAGCTGCAAAGCTGGACTGGGGTGATGGAGTTTTGGAGTGGTGGCTAGAAATGAGCTGGGTAGCTGTGGCATGAAATGTTCTGGCTTCCAGGTTGGGTGCCGGCTTGGAAACCTCCTCCACGCGTGCCTGTGGGAGGACAGACATTAAACAGATGAGTTAGGCTGGCTCTTGTTCCCCAGGTGCTGCTGCAGGGCTCTGCTGCAGCTGTGCTTGCCCTGTGTCCCTTACCCAGCCCAGTGAGGGCCAGGCTGGGGCAGGAGCCACTCTCCCAAATCCCTCCTGCGTCACCACCTCCTCCGCACAAAAAAGGGGCATTTAGTGCTTCCCAACAGTTTTGCTATTTACACAGTACCTGAGGTGGTTTTTCCAGTGGTTGAACCAGTTCAGCAGTTAGAGAGGAACTCGTTTCCAGCCCTTTTCGTACCAGCGCTTCCGAGGCCTTGCTGTCTGCATTTGTTGTGGCTGGCAGCCTGTCTGATGGGGCCTGGCATGTGACTCCTCACTCCCCCACCAAACTCGCCCTATTCCCGTGTCATGGAGTGGGAAACCTGTCCTCCTGCCTGCACCTTGCACACGCTGCCCACAGGCCCCTCCATCGGCATGGGAGACCTGCGTGTGGCTGTGAAATACCCATCCGAGGGTGATGGCTGTGCCGGGGCTGCAGCATGTGTTGGCACAGCCTCCCCGTGCTCGGATTCACCCTGGGCTTCCTCGCTGTGCCCCATGGCCGGGATGCTGGGAAACAGCAAGCTGCAAGTGCTTTGAGCATCCCCGCTGCCTCTCAGCGGAGAATGGACAAGCCTCTCGCTGCCAGATGGGCGCGGAGGAGCCACAGGCTGCCCATGGTGGCCGCAAAGCTGTCATGAAAATGGAGACACGGAGAACCTGCTTTTCCCTTCTCTCTTTGCAAGCCAGGCAAGTCCCTGAGCTCACACCACAGGTCCTGGTCGCTGGATGACCCCGCTGCAGGCAGGGGACGTGACTGGTGCCCGTCACCAGGGCTGCAAAATTCAGCTGCCTGTCGGTGTCTCTGCTGATTTCACTCCACGCGGTGCGAGAAGAGCTGTGCTTGTGNCGCCCCCGCCACCCCGAGGATCCTGGTTATCAGAGGAGAGCAGGCTGGTGGAGCCTTTCACCTCACCTGGGCTCCGATCCCCGCCTATCCGGCCAGTGGGCAGGTGAAGGCAGAGCCTTCCCCCCGCCCTTCCTCCCCTCCTGCCCACTGGGAGGGTTCGGCTTTTCCTAGCTCCAACTTTTCCCCACGTGAGCTGAGCTGAGAGGGCTCAAGGACTTGCCTGCCCTCGCTGCTCGCCTTAAAAGCCAGATGCCTGAAGCAGGTAAGGTGGGTTCTGGCAATGGTGGGGAGCAAACACCCTTGGTGTGCACAGCCATGGGGTTTATCCACCAGCAGCTTTCAAATCAGAAGTGGGAAGATGCCGGCCCTGGTGCCGTGCTGGAGGGGAGGTCTCCCCCTGGTTCCAGGGGGGCTCAGAGACCTGTCTCAGGTGAGGGGGGCTCTGTGGTGGCCACCCCAACCTCATCGCTGAGGTCCGGGACTTCTCTGCAGCCCTCCCAGCCTCCAGCCCTGTCACCTGCTTTGCAGGTCCCTTTGCAGCATCCTCCAGCCTGGCTGCCCCAGCACCCAAAAGCGGGCACCCAAAGGGATCCGATCCATGTTCCCCGCTTCCTCCCCAGCCCTGTGGAGCACTGCGGGTCTGTACACCCGGGGAGGCCACGCTCCAGCCCTCCCAACTCACTTTCCCAGGGCCGGATGGCTGAGGGCACCGGCAGACGTTGTTTGGGCTGGAATATAATCCTCCAGGCAAATTCACATCCCAACCCCCTTCCCTCCATCCCTCCCTTAAATGCTGCCATTCACCGCCCAGCCCAGCCGCAACCTGGCTTCCCTAACAAATAACAAAAGGCTAAGGAGAGCCCAGCCCAGATTAAAGCATCTGGGCAGGAAGGCCCAGCCCCATGGTGTGAGACACCGCTTGCTTTTCTCTTTCAAACATCCAGATCCCTTTATCGAACCCGGCTCAGGCTCTGGCAGAGCTTTGCTCCAGACCCTGTTCTCCATAATCCCTCCCTGCGGGACTGGAGGCGAAGCCAGCTCCAGGCACGGGGAGGCTTTGCACTGGCACAGAGATGTTTGCGTCGGCACTCACTGCCCACCTCTGGAACCCAAGTTTCCTAAGAAACTTCAGCCCTGATGTCCAGGAGTTTGGTTCCCTAGCGGGCATCCCGCCCAGGAGGAATAAAGCCCAGCTCATCATCCACAGGATGCCGGTCCTCCGGACACAGTTTGGGGAGGAGGTTCCCCCTCTTTTGGGGCCAGGCTTGGGTGTATAACACCTCGGGGACTGCTGTCACTTTGAATCCAGCTCAGAGACCCCCAAATCCCCGCCTTGCAGGTGCCCCCGCTCCCCTCCAGTGGCACCAGTGCCTCCCCATGCGTTTTCGTGCCCCTGCCAAGCGAGGGGCTAACCACCAGTCGTGCCCAACCTGCATCAGCCCAGCAGTGGGGCTGATAACTGCTGCTGCTTCCATAGCCTTTATCATCCCCGGGATGAGGCTGGGTTTGTTTTAGCCTCGCCAGAGGGTGTCAGGCTGCCTGCGCCCACAGATGCCAAGCGCGGTCCTGGCCCCACCTGCTCCCCTCCCACCTTCTGGCTTTGGGATGCTCCAGTTCAACTCCGGCTTGCAGAGACGGGGGGTGGGTCACGGGCATGGCAGGAGAGGTGGGCACCTAGGTCTTGCTCTTCTCCATTGCTCCATCAGCCTTGGAGAGCCATGGTGGTGCAGCCCTGGTGAGATCTGCTGTGCTAATGGTGCCCGTCTCTCTCTCCAGCACATTCGCAGGTCTTCCTCGGTGCAGGGCTGGCTCTGCTCTGCCTCAGCATCCTCCTGGGCTGCACCACGTGCTGGCGGCACCGCCGGCGCCTGGGCCCCCGCCTCGGCTGGGAGCAGGTGACAGTGGAGCTGGGAGCCACTCTGCCCGCCGGGACAGTGCCGGTGCCCATCCAGCAGCACTACATGGAGGTGGCAGGAGAGGTGCTGGGTGCCTGGGCAGAGGAGGGTCCCCCGGCATCACCAGCATCCCATAGGGGTTTGCTCCACGGCAGAGCCTCCTTGCCTAGCCTCCCCTTCCCGCCGAAGCCGGTGGGAGCATGGCAGCGCTGCTGCACCGTCTCTGGAGCCAACCTCCTTGGCAAAGAGGAAAACCACCTGGTCCACCCCTTCCTGGGACCTCCCACCCCCCTGCCCTCCAGCACCGGCCCCAAGCACCGGCCCCGGCTCCACTGTGACTTGTTCTACTCACCAGCTGAGGCCATGCTCACCGTGATGCTCCTTGGCATCTCCCACCTGCCCAAGGGGCTGCAGGGTGGCCGGGGCTCCTACGTCAAGGTGTACCTGCTGCCACGGCTCCCGGCATCCCAACGCATGGCATTGCAGCATCGCAGCCTCCACCCTGCCCGCCGGGAGCTGTGCCGGTTTGGCCACTACAGCCTGGAGGAGCTGAAGAGCTTCATCCTGCACTTCGTCGTCTACAACAGGTTTTGCAGCCTCAAGGACTCCTTTGTAGGAGAGGTCCTCTTCCCCTGTGCCCAGGCCACCTGGGACCCCCAGGCATCTTCTAGCTACAGCTGGGAGCTGTCAAGCACCAAAACCAAGCTCAGAAAGGTAAGAAAGGCAGCAGCCTCCAGTGGGAGGGGTTGTCCTCGTGTTTTGGTTGATGTCCATTTGGTCTCAGAGCCCTAAAAGCTCCATGGTGCGAGCCAGAGCCTCCTCCAAGCATCACCCAGTGGGAGGTGGCAGGAGGGACTGAAGGTGCTGAGGCACCAGCCCCCCGTCCCTGCCATGTCCTCCCTTCTGGTGCAGGTTCATGAGCTGCCCGCAATTAATATCCATCAACAGTAGCGACTGGCAGCATCCCTGCTTGGGGGCTTCACTGACAATGGGGGTGCTGGGGGTGGAAGGGTTAAATGCAGAGCTGGCACCATCCTTACGGTGATGGTGAGCATCAAATTCACCTTCCTGCCTCATTTTTGCCCATTCTTGAGCCACCCATTGCATAGGTGGGAGACAAGCATCTGTGAGTTGGAGGGGCTGGATGAGGTTGGAGAAGGTTTCACAGTGTCTCCCGCTCTCTCATCTCATTGCAGTGCCTCAGTGCCCATGACCCGAGCCACAGTGTCCTCTCCTCCTCGCCCAAATCCCTCGGCCAGCTCTTCCTTCTCCTCCAGTACCAAGCTCTGGCCAGCCGCATCAAGGTGCTGGTCCGGAAGGCAGAGCACCTGGGCCGGCTCTCGTGCATGCCAGGCACACCAGGTAGGGCACTGGGCATGGATGGGGGTAAGGAGATGCCCAGGTGGGCACAGGGAATGGCTTCCCCTCCTTTTGCTTGGCAGAGAGTCTTATTTCCTCTTGAACGTCTCTTTTCTAACCAAAAGGTGTGCAGGTAGTGCAGCTAGGAACTAGATATTTCTGATGTGGCCCCCAAATGCTTAAAATATATGTATTTGCAGTAAAAAAATAGCATGTGGCTTTCTGTCCTTCTGGCTGTTGTCATCTCTGGCTCCCCCAGCTCATGCAAAGCCTGGGTTGTGGGCAGGGATGGGAGCCAAGGACTTTGATGGTCCTTGCTCCCAACCAGGGAGGGGTAGGTGTAATCAAGATGGACAGCACATCTCTATCCTCTCCCCACAGCTCTGCAGAGTCCTGTGGAGATCTTGTAGACCCCCGGGCACCACAATTTGGCTGCCCACATTGGGCAGGAACCTGACTTGTGAACTTCCAGCCTCCCTCCCTGGTGCGTGTCCAGAGCAGGTCCCTCTCACCAAGGTTCTGTCTCCGTTTCCAGGCCACTACGTCATCATCCACCTTTACCACAATGGCCACATCATTGACACCAAGGAGACCAAGTCCATCACTGGCTACAACCCCATCTGGAACAAGCCCTTCCTCTTCAACCTCCCTGCTGGGGACATCCAGCAGCAAGAGCTGTCCTTGGAGTTCATCGTCATGCAGGTGAGCAGGACAGAGATGACCATGGCTAAGAAAGTTGCTTGGATCGCCCATGCTCAGGAGCCTCTCCTGCAACCTCAGGGGGTCTCAGCTCTCACTTGCAGGAGGGATACAGACAAGCCCAGGGGAGCTATTTCTTGCTGCCCGCAGGAGGTTGCTGGAGTGGGATTTATCTTCCTGGGGCAATGGGTGTTTCTAGCTCTGCTTGAAGGCCATCAACCATGTCCCTCACTGCTTCTGCCCTTCTCCTGCCACAGGCTCGCATCTATACCCGCAGCTCCCCGCTGGGCCGTGTGCAGGTGGGTCCCCGTGCCCCTGGGGCTGGGGTGCTGCACTGGAGGGAGATGTGCAGCCGGGGCCAGCTGGAGTCGGCACGGTGGCACCAGATCCAGCCCGACACCCTCGGACCCTGATCTTGCCCACAGCCCATGGACAGGGCTTGCCCAGGACTCACCTGCCCATGGGATTGAGTGAATGGGGATCTCCGAGCCTTGGAGAGGCAAGGTCTCAGCCTGCATGTCATCATGGGCTCCATCTCCAGGGCTGGAGATGGGTGGTGGTCCACAAGACCCCCTTCTGAACGGCTCCGGGAGGGGAATGAGCCCATCTGAGATGACTTCAGCCTTGGGGAGAGGAGAAGAGCAAAGCAGGAGCCTTTCTCTGCTATGTCTGCCAGACACCCACTCGGTGCCCATACCCAGAGTGAGCTCTGAGTGCCCGAAACTTTGGCCATGGTAGGAGATGGGTGAGAATATCACCCAAGCGGGAGACCAGCCTCATGCCCACCCACTGATGGCCACAGCGGTGGTATCTACTGCCCCTTCTAACCCGCCATCACCAGCTCACCATTCCCACCCAGTCCCACAGCAGCCAAGACCTTCACCAGACCCTTCCCCATCTCCACGGGGTGGGACACATCCTGCTCTGCTCCTCAGCAAGAAGAATCGCAAGGACTTGCCAATATCACCCCGACCCTCCCTGCACTAGTGCTAAAAGTGTTCATCAGCATTTTTAATTAATTGCTGGCCCAAACAAGTGGTCAATAAATAAATAAAGGGGTTGAGCATGATTGCACATGTGGAGTAACTGAAGCTCTTTCCTATCCTGGTGCTCTTTTCTTGACTCTGCCACAGGCCAGCAGCATCCGTGGTTTGGCTTTAGGAGCAAGAACTGTCCTCCGGAGCGGTGGCCTGAGTGGGAGGGGATGGCCGCCTACCCATGGGGCAGGAGGGAGCAAAGCCCCACTCATGTAACCCCTGTGTGGCACTAATTAGTAAAGAAATGGGACTGAGGCCCTCTCTCCATGCAGATTAACTGGACACTGAACCTCTTTCACCAGCTCCTAACCCCTCTGGCCGTGACCGAACTCCAGTCCCGAGGGCAGGTCCCAGTGGGGACAATGGTGTCTCTCAGCCCTGTTTGGTGGAAGGAGAGTGCCTGCAGAGCCTGTGGGCAGAGAAGGTGCATGGGCCACAGTGATGCAGACCATGGTGAGGAAGGCCATGGTGCGGAAGGCCATGGCAAAGAAGACTGGGGTGAGGATGGCCACGGTGAGGATAGCTGTGATGAGGAAGGCCCAATGGTGAAGATGGCCATGGCAAGGAAGGTCATGGTGAGGCCGACCACAGGGAGGAAGACCATGTTGAGGAAGGCTCCCAATGGTGAGGACGGTCATGGCAAGGAAGGTCATGGTGA
>VZTL01056526.1:1927-25481 GCA_013400535.1 Scopus umbretta | reverse complement strand
TTTTTTTTTTCCTCCATAAATTCTTCCCTCTCTTAATTTTTCTTTTTCCACTGGGACATTTTGGGTCAGGTCTGGTGGAAGGAGCCTGCCAACCTGGCATGGTGCTGCTCCAGTGTTGCCCTGCTCACGTATGCAAGGCCAAGAGGAGAAGCACTACCTGCCCCAGCCCTGCAGTAAGGCAAAAGGCTTAGGTAAGAATGGGCACTAATGAGTACTTGGCTTTGGAGCACAGGGGAGTGCCATGCCGATGGAGGTAGGTGATGAATGTGCTGCAGCTGCACCATGATTCAGTGCCTTGCTCTGCCTGGTTGGTGTTATACATGCAGCATCCCTACCTGGAGTGGTCCTGAGTGTGATGTGGTTGGGTACTTTGATTTTACTAACCATGTGTTAGTAAAACCATGTGTTAGTCTTCAACTTCAGTCGAAGGCTGTTCAGATCTTTAGAGAGCTTCAGGGTTGCTTTCGTGGGGGACTGCTGGTCTTCTTGATGCCAGAGGAAGCTTGTGTGTTTCCTTTCTTGCTGCTGCCCTTGTGACCCTCCTAACTGGTACTGTGGGGCACTGGTGTGACACAACTGGTACAGCTGTGAACGAGCTGGGTATTTGCTTGCATCATGAGGAGCAAGTAGCTGGAGCCAACTGGATGGTAACATATATCCTTCTTAGCTCCTCTGCCCAGTAGGATGTGCTCACTGGGCTTGCTGGCCCTGCACAGCTGCACGTGGCAGTCTTGTGCTGCTGTCTGGTGGTACTCGTTCAGAGCCCTTCCCATTGTCAGGTCTCCGGGCCTATGTCCATCTGCTGTGTGTTTTAAATGTGGTTGGGAATCACTGGAGAGTGACTCATCCAGTGTTGCCTTTGGCTGTGGGAATGACAGCAAGTACACTCTCACCAGTGTTCATGGCCAAGGGCCTTTCTTTGCTCAGACACTGCTGTTTATCTTGTTCTTTGAGAGGCCTATCATTACTGTGGAGAGACCAAGATTAAGCTTGCTCAGGGATAGGTTGGCCAAGCAAGAGGTGTTTCCTTGCAGGGTGGTGAATCAGCTCCCCGTGCTGGCTGAGCTCAGCAGGACCATGACAGTTGTTATTCCTTTTCCTGGGATAAAGCAGGGCAAGGAATAGGCTGCCCAGGGAGGTGGTGGAGTCACCACCCCTGGAGGTGTTCAAAAAACATGTAGATGTGGCACTTCAAGACACGGTTTAGTAGTCATGGTGTTGTTGGGTTGACGGTTGGACTAGCTGATCTCAGAGGTCTTTTCCAACCTTAATGATTCTATGATACTATAAGGGAATGGCCAAGATCTGTGCCACCGTGTCCTTGCTTGTGGTAGCACTCACTGCTTCAGCTACAGCTGTGACTGTCCTCTCCCTAACCCTGTTCCAGGACAGGGGTTGGCTGCCACAACAGAGTGACCCGAACTAAAGAGTTTGGCTTTGGTTTCTAACTGCAATTCACTTTCCCTTCTTCTCCCCACTGGTACTTTTGTCATTGCTGCTGACCCCTCCACTGGACTGTAATTCCTCCCTGCTCCATCCCATGGCTGTTGCTCCAAGGCATGGGCGCAAGCGGAGGTGATGGTGGGGCTGGTCCTGTCAGGGATGTGGACTCAGGGGCCATCTGGGAGCTGAGCACCGCTGGCTAGCCTTGTGCTGAGCAGGCTGTCAGTTTGCTGAATCTCTGTGACTGTGTGGGGAGGAGAGAGAAGGGAAGGGAGAGTGGGCTAGTAGGAAAGAAGGTTTTACCCAGGTTTGTGTTCCCCAGGGCTGTGTGGCTGCAGCGAGCCAGGCTTGTGCACAAAGCACAGGTCTTGCCCGCACACTTCCCTCCTGCGTGAGTTTGCTGCTGCTGTGCCAGGTCCTGGTGGGGGGACAGCCACCACCCGAGCTAGGGCGCTGGGAGGCCTGGAGCCATGCTCCTGTGGCCCTTCGCTCAGGTCCTGCCCTTCTCCCGCAGTGGTGCTGTGAGCTGGCAAAGAGCCTACCGAGCACGTGGCAGCAAACCATGTGCCAAGGACCAGAGCAAGTAATAGTGGCGTATCTAATACCTTAGACCCCCTGCTCTGTGCTTTAAGCGTTTTGCGATGGGAAGTTCACTAAAAACACAGAGGAGCCATTAATTGCTTGTGGTTTGTTGCATAAAATTATGCTTATTTTATTTGCATTGCCATACAGTGCACCCAGTGCTATTGTCTGTGCCTTTTAAATTTTAAGTTGAAACCCATTCAAGCTTTCCCCTCTACCTTGAAACCAAAGTTTCAGAGGAAACTTTGAAATCCCGAGACTTACCTTCAGCACAGATTTCCCTCTAGTGAGCTCACCTAATCCCACTTGGAGTGGGAGGGTGGACTGCAGATTTCCAGAGGTGGCTTCCAACCAACATTTCTGTGGTCCTGTGAGATCAAAGGCTTGCTCTGCAGCCAAGCGATGGCAGGGCTCTGTAACCAGCTTCCTTTGGTGTGCCTGAGCAGGCATTACCAGCCTTTTTGGAAAGGGTATATTTAGACAGAAATATGGTGTTACTGGTGTCATGGGACTGAAACTTCTAAGCATGGGGAGGTCAATAGCATTACCACACTGTCATGGGTGACTTATGTCTGATTTTATTGCTGAAAGCTAGATTTTTGAACAGAATTAAAACCAAGCCAGGTTGTTACATCAGCAATTGGTATTTTCCCTCTATTGATCTTTTAAACAGTCAATCAAAGATGAGCATAAGAACAATCCTATTTTTCTTCTAATTCAGTATCCTTGGTCCCTGTGTCTTTCAATCCAAGTCAGGAATTCTTTAGTCCCAGGTGTGGTTAAAAGTTGGGTGTTTGTCTTCTCCTTGGATATTGGGGTGAAGCACGGGTTGTCCTGGACGGCAGGGAGCAGTGCCAGGCTCAGCGATGTGCAGTAGACTTACTGCGTTAAATTGCAAAAGGCTCTGATAGCTACTGTACAAAAGCAGAGCTGTGGCTTTTGACCTGGGCAGTTCCTGAACTCACTGCATTCCTGGAGGAACACAAATGTTCCTTAAGGAAAATTTTTTCTCATGGTTGTCAGCTGTACTGTGATGCTGGCTTGAGAGGAGGCAGGGAACAAAGACTGTGAATGAGCTCTGTGTGTATTATGTGGTCTTGTCCTTCCCCAAGTTCTGGACTTTCCTAGTTTATTGGGAGAAATGATATTGCTTTTAATTAGATTGTGGGAGTTGTGGCTTCTGCAGACTTGGTTGTGTTATTAGTCCTGACTACAGCTGAACAGCAGTGAAAGCACAAGTACAGGTAGTTGATTAAGGCAGATACCAGAAACACCTATGCTTTACTGAAGATGACGAGACTTCGCTTCTTTAGAATGTAGAAATGTTGGCGATAAGGGACCTCTGGAAGTCTCTAGTCCAACCCCTATTTGAAACAGGACTGTACCCAACCCTAGGTCAGGTCAGTTACGGCTTTATCAAAGTAAGCCTTGAAAACCTCAAGGGAAGGACATCCCCCGCCTCTCTGGATATCTCTTCCAGTGCTGCACCACCTTCCTAGTCAAGAGTTTTTATCCTAATGTCCCATTTGAACCTCATAAGCTGCAATTCATGGCTGTTTCCTGTTGTTACACCATCTGCTGCTTTAGATGAGGAAGCTGTTGCATCAAAGAGGCGAAATGAACTTTTTAGTACTGTGTGCAGTTTCATATTTCTCTCTGAACTGCCAGCAGTTGGCATTGAAGTGGCATCTTCCGGCTGGTGCCTGAATTCTGCAGAAGGACTCATGAGAAGAGCACGGGCGTTGATTGTTTTTGTGATACTTATGTCCCCTGGGGCTTCTTTCTCATGTTCAGGCTTGCATCAGATCTCACAGAACAAGGTGGCCGTGCTGCTCCTGGCTGGAGGACAAGGAACTCGCCTGGGAGTGAGCTATCCCAAGGGCATGTATGACGTGGGGTTGCCCAGTGGTAAGACCTTGTATCAGATCCAAGCAGAAAGAATCCACAAAGTGGAGCAGCTCGCTGGCCAGAGACACCACTGCAAGTGTGCCATCCCATGGTAGGTGACCTGGAGCCACAGACATACTGTGCAAGGGTCTTTGTGTTGCAGTCTTGCCTGTGTTGTTTTCTAGAAGCCCTTTGCTGGGTGCCACATCAGGAGAGAGCCTTTTGTTGGCAGGATTTGCAATGCTGGAGGAGGGTATGCAGGGATGGGAAGGGGCAGGTCCATGTCTGCAGACCTGAGGGACTGAGCTCTGCCCTTGAATCACTGACCTCTACCCTAACTGCTGTACTGTGCTGTCTTTTCAAGCACAGTCCCTGACAACAATATAAACAGCACTTTTCAGTGCTTGTTTCAGGTCCTTTGCAAGAGATTTCATGCATTTGTGCTGTGCTTTCTCAGGTTCCTGCGTGGAGGGAGAGATCTCCTAAAGCTCACCATCCAAGACCCTCTGCCTCCTCTTGCCTGCAATTTCTGCCACAGCAAAAAAACTCTTCCCCTTGCAGTAGTAAATGCTTGTCACGCTCCATTTTCAGGCCACCTCTTGGTGGTGGTGTTTACAGCTGGCTGCCGTCTCTCCTGGCTGCTCCTAGCTTTCAAAAGCCTCCAGGCTTCAAAAGAGACTAGTTCTGCGCAAGGTGAAAAATACAAATTCTCTATGGGATGTGGTGGGTGAGAGAGAAGAATGCTCTGTGGCACACTTCTGGGAATGTTTTCTGCTGCATGTTCTTCGTTAGACTCTGAAGAGATACCTTTATGAAATCACTGCCTGGTCTGAGCCAGGGTTTGGGAAGAGTGCATACCACAGGATACTGTAGTGTCTCTCATTTAACGCTCTTGGGTTTTCTCCCTTTGTGTTCCATTTGTAGTTTTGTTTTTTGCTGGTGCTTTTCTTGCTCACTGCTCAGCACCCATTCCTATCAGGTACATCATGACAAGTGAGTTCACACTGGGGCCGACAGAGGAGTTCTTTGTAGAACATGACTATTTCAACCTGGATAGATCCAATGTGGTCATGTTTGAACAGAGGATGCTGCCCGCTGTCACCTTTGATGGGAAGGCCATCTTGGAGGAAAAGGGGAAAATTGCTATGGCTCCAGGTACCCTGCTATTCACCCTTACATGGTACAGTAATGTAATATGTGTTGATAATTACTACTAGCCATCAGGCAGCCTTGGCACATGGAACAGTTATGGAGGTAAATGTTAATGGTTCTGATTAGCATGGGAGGGTTCAGTTAAATGTTTCAGGCTGGTAATCAAGAGCGTGGCAATCTCTGTTTAGTTCTTGCTGGAGATTTGCCCACAGCTCATGGTTTTTATCAAAGCCTGGGAGTATTGGCCCGATTAGTGGTAGGGCAGCTTCAGGTTAGGAATAATGTGCATCGGCAGGGCTGTGTGTGAGGTCCCTGGAGTACTGCCTCCCAGGGTTGAAGCTGTTGGGAGCCAGGCTCCAGTTCAAGACTGATAGCTGGAAATGGGTTAAAAAGCGGCAAGAAGATTAACTCTTTCCAAAACGATTGCAATGTCTTGCCTAGCAAAGTTCTCCTCTTAACCTGGACATGGTAAGAGACTCGGTGAAGGCAGCCTGATTGGGGCCATGTTGCAGTGATGCAGTTTTGCGGCTGCAGAGTGGTTTTCATGAGCTGATAGGGGTGTCAAAGGAGGAACTGTGAAAGGATGATCTGTGGTGAACAAACGTACAGGTGTCTTTTGTGCAGCTGCAGTTCAAGTCTTTAAAAAGGCATTGGGAAGTTGTGGGGGGAAGATAAACAGGGAATAAGATTTATTTTAGTCTTTTTCTCCAGGCTGAGTTTTAAATATGCTTTTGCTCAGCACTGGAATATAAGAAATGTAACAGGCTTTTCCCACCCTCTGCATAATGTTTTGCCCTTTAGTGTTTTCCCTCTAAGGATCTTACAAGGCTTCATAAAGTCTCGTGACTCTTCTCTGTGAGGTTGGTACCCACGGTCCCGCTCTGCAGGTGAGGGAGCTGACATGAGGAGGGAAACAGGCTTGCCTGAACTGTGTGGCAGAGCTGGAAATAAAATCTGGTAGCACTGACTCTTGACTAGAAAGCATTCCCTGCTCTGCTGTTGAAGAAAATTTTTTCAGGACTTTCAGCTTTTGCTCTATTAGCTGCAAAAAAAAAAAGCAAAGTCACTAATTAACCAGTGCTTTCTCTTTTCTCTTGCATTATAGATGGCAATGGTGGCTTATACCGTGCTTTGGTGGATAATAAGATTTTGGATGACATGAAGCAGCGTGGAATCCACTATGTCCATGTATACTGTGTGGACAATATCCTTGTGAAAATGGCAGATCCAGTCTTCATCGGCTTTTGTGTTTCCAAAGGGGCAGATTGCGGTGCAAAGGTGAGGTGGTGTTAATGCTGGACCATTTCCCCATGCGGAGTTAAGGTCTGATTACGCTTGGAAGCTACTGGCTAGGGTGAGCTTAGATGAACCAGGGTGTTCAGTCCTCTGTCCAGCAGTGGCTTACTCCAAGCAGATTTAGAAGAGCTGCTTGCTCTCTGTGTTGCATTCAGAATCCCTACCTGTGGGTATCCTCCTCCCCTTTTCCCAGCGTACTGTGGAAAATAAAATTCAGTTAGAGCAGGGACTGTAACTGCACAGGAAACTAGAAACTGGAATTGCTTCCCTTTTATGCCCTGCCCTTTCTACAAAAGGCACTTGGACTATCTAGAAGCTGTATTGGACTGGGTTGTGTTTCACAAATGCACTTTTAAGTCTAATAGAGGCATTCCTTATGTCCTGCTGGGGAAGATGGGGAAAGCTAAACCAGCCTGGTTTTCTCACCCTAAAGCAGCACGTGCCTGAGGAGAGATTTATATTACTTTAATCATTAATACTGTTCATGCAGTCAGGAAGCTGAACACTAATAGGTGCAAACATTTTTCATTTAATGCCAGATCCCAATCCTTGACAAGAAAAGTGCCCCACAGTATGCTGATTTATTTTAACTGTTTTGTCTTCTGAGCAACTGTGGAATTAAATGGTCAGGTACTGGGTTTTATGCCCCGTTGTTGGGCAAAATGTGCCTCCAGGCTACTCTGTACACCCAGCACTGTCCTTCCTGTGCTCCTGCAGTGCTGGAGGATCAGTGTGCAACAGCCTGTAGCATATTTGTACATGGGAGTTGGAGTAGTGCTGGGATTTTCTTCCTCCTTGTCATAGCCCTCTGTCCTGTGGCTGCAGGTGGTGGAGAAGGCCTACCCCACAGAGCCTGTTGGGGTGGTGTGCTGTGTCGATGGGGTCTACCAGGTGGTGGAGTACAGTGAGATCAGCCTGGAGACTGCACAGCAGCAAAGCCCCGATGGGGGACTGGTGTACAGCACTGGCAATATCTGCAACCATTTCTTCACAGTTGAGTTCCTGGAGACAGTGGCCCAGTAAGTTCCAGCAGACCTACTAGGAACTCTGCAATTTCTGTAATTTCATTTATGGGTATCTCCTGCTCTGCTCTTCACCCCTTCTCTCCTCCAAACAGTTCAAAACATCTGTGTCTACTTTCTGACAGCCCCAGCGTGCTCTTCAGGCCTTACCCAATGAAGAGGTTGCATGCTTTGCTGTAGCTAAATCGACTGAGATATACCAGTGCCTGACCTTCCTGGGCCTGCAAGGGTGGGCAGCCACACAGGCTGTAATGCGGTCAGTGATGTGGTCAGTGATGCAGCACCACACTAAGGATTTTAAATGGGAATGTCACCCATGCCATCCCTTGGGACAGCAGAGGTTGGGGGAGAGGGTGAAGTTGGGGGAAGACTCTGCAACTTGGTGTTGTGAGATTGGGATGTGATGCTGGGCATTCAGTGAGCAGCTGTATGACCTTCCTGAAGAGTTTGAGCCACCCTTGTGTGAAGGATCTGCTCTGCTCTGTTGTCATCCCAGTCAGATGACAGTTTGGGTTAACGTTTTTTTATTTCTGTCTGCAATTACAGCTCGACGCTAGGTCCTCCCTCTCCTCTTGCTTTACCCTGTCATGTCCCACTGGTACAGGGAGCGCCACTGGCTGGGCTGCTCTGCTCAGTGAAGTGTTTCCTGGATGTGACTTGGATCAATTTAGAGAGAGCAGCATCCACAACAGATGACCCAGAGCAGTAATAATCCATCTGCTTTGCAGCAGTGTACTACTTTTTTTCTAAGCGGACATGAAGTAAATGAACTTGTTTCTTCTCCTTTTGCAGGAAATATGAGCCGCAGCTGAGGCATCATGTAGCCATAAAGAAGGTGCCCTACATTGACGAGGAGGGAAATCTGGTAAAACCGCTAAAACCGAACGGGATAAAGCTGGAGAAGTTTGTGTTTGATGTGTTCCAGTTCTCTAAGTTAGTGGCAGACATGATTTTATTTTTTTCCTCCCCTTCTCAATGTTTGTGTGAATGACTGTAGGTTGTAACAGGCCTTGTCAGGGAGCATGTGGTTTGTGGGTGGCTTGTTAGAAAGGCTGTTGGATCTACACCAAGACAACAGTAACGCTGCAGGCTCTGAGAGGTGCAGTCACAGGGTACTCAGCAGCAGCCAGGTTTGCTCTGACCATGCTCCCAGAACTGTTCGTTCCACTGAGGATGTGTTGGCTGGCCTGGCCTAAGCCAGCCCTGTGAAAGAAAGAGAAAAAAAAAAAAGAAATCGAGCACAAAGTCAACATTTAATATAAGCACATTTTGGAGTACCCAGACTTGCAAAAATTTGGTCTGTCGGGATTATGGCTTCCATGGCAACTGCAGCTCTGGTTATGTTTTTGGTGTGTGTTATGCCAGGGCTCAGCTCACGCCCTTTGTGCTTGGAAAACAGGTTGCCTAAGCACTGTGGGGCCAAGTTACTGTTGCTGTGGGAACTGTCAGTGTTGACTTGCCAAGCTCTAAAACATGGCTGAGAGCGCTGTGTCATAGTGTTAGCGCTGTTGGGGTACTTTGTGTTTAGGGAGTGTGGGATTTTAGTAACTTGGGAATTTAGCATAAGTGTTCTTATAAAACCTATGTTCTGAGGTCTCAAATTCAGCAGTAAATATTCTGTTTTAGGCTTAATGGCAAAAAGAGACCTCAGGCAAACTGAATTACCTTTTTTGGGGGATAGTATTTTTCTTTTCAGAGGATTTACTTTAGGATAGAGAGCTCAAGATTTGAACCCATCTCTGTTTCCCAATATGCGTTCAGTAAAGAAGTATCATACCAAAGGAAAAACCAGTGCGATGGAAACAGTGCTGAGTTCTGAGCTTTGTAAAGACTCATTTGCAAGCAGTGATTCCTTGTGCTTTTTTAATAACACTACAAAACCATCTTGGCAGCTGCTCTTCACACGTGAAATGCAGAAATGCGCAGATGGTTCTGTGGGATTCTTTAATTTGCATTCCTGTTTCTGGTAAACAGCTGTACTTAACATTCAACTGCAAATCCTCCCATATTGCTTATTCATCCCTGGGAACTGGTGTCCTCAGTTGATCCTTGCCTACAGACTCCCAAGTGGAGTGGCCATTTCTTGGAGCAGGGGTATAGTGCTGTGTAGTGAGCTGCATAGCTTGGTGCTGTGTCCAAGCTTCAGGCCTCACTGTTCTCCGTCCTGCTGTGCTCTTAGCTGAGACTTTTTGTCCACGAGCCTCCTAGTGTCTAGAGAGGTTTCTGTGGGATCTTTGCAGAACAGTTGCTTTTCTTCTTACCTGTGCACAGCTCTGGAGGGTCGTGAGGCTGCTGTTATGTTCACAGAGAGACTGGGCTTCTTGTTGTGTTTTTCATACAGCCCTGGTGGTACTTTGCTTTTCAGATGGGAAGTGGGCTTTCCTTCACTTGACTTCCCCCAGCTGCATATATCACTGCTCCGTAAAATATATATGAGCCTTTCCCCATGAAAGTTGTTATTGCGTCAACAGGGCTGATAGCTAGCTTTGTTTTTCATTACCATTGTTTTCTCCCCTTTGCTGGTAGAAATTTTGTGGCATTTGAAGTTTTGAGAGAAGAGGAGTTCTCGCCACTAAAAAATGCAGACACAGCTGACAAAGACACTCCTACCACTGCTCGGCAAGCCCTCCTGGCTCAGCATTACCGCTGGGCTCTCAAGGCTGGGGCCAGATTTCTGGATGAAAATGGTTGTAGGATACCGGAGAAACTCAGGTACAAACCTCCGTTACCTTTTCTGCAGCTTCTGCCCATGGCTGCCCAAACATGCCAGCTAGCTAATGGCATGTACTGTGCTGTACAAAATTGGGCATTAGTTTGAGCACAGAGTGCTCAAATCGGTTGGTATGATTGTCATTCAGCTAGTCATTTCTGAACATGCAGAGTGATGTCTATTACAGCTCCTGCCCCATTAGTGACTGTTCGTGCTCTAGACAGTAATGCACAGTGCTCTGGGCTTTATCTCAGGCAGAGATTCCTGCTCTTGGGGTGATGAGTTGACTCCTCCTATAGCAACTTGTTAGGCAGGGGCAATCTTTTCCATCATTCTGGATTTAGCTAGCCCAAGGAATTGTAATTTGTGGTCCTCACCAGCTTTTCTGAGTGTGGTACCAGTGCTTAAAGCCCAGCAAGATTCTCAGGTGGGTTTAAGGATCAGCTATTATAGCAATTACCAATTCAGATAGTTCCTGCATCATGGTGAATGGGAAGCTGCTTTTACTCCATGGAGCTATTACTTCATCAACTCATAGCTGAATAAACCCACAAGCTGTTCATTTTACTTGAAAAGCACCTCTGTAAAAGTGATGTTCTTGTTTTGATAAGAAATATTTGGGACCTGCTAATTTATTATTATATTTTATTTTCACAGTTTATGTTCGAATAAGGTCTGGTGCATGTGAATGTAACAAATGTCCTATCCTTCTGGATATCCTATTCTTGATGATCTTTCAAAGAAGATGCACGTTTTTTAAGTATAGCAAGAAGTTAATCCTGTGTTCTCTTCTACAGTCTTTCAGGAACTGAAGATCCTCCAGCTGTGTGTGAGATTTCTCCCTTAGTGTCTTACTTTGGAGAGGTGAGAATAACTATCTATGGAGGTATTTTTAAGAGTGTGCAGGTATGCATCTGATTTCCTTCCAAACACAGGGGATTTCTTTAGCCTGGGCTTGCTGAGAAATGGTAAGATCAAGGGAACTAGGACTTGGGCTTTGTGTTATGTTTGCGGTTCCACTATGGTTTACTCTTCAGCAGTTTATTCACTCTCAGTTTTAGCCATCTGTAAAATGAGATTTACAATGAGGCTGCACAGTTTCATTAAGACTCACAAGTACTTCGCGATCTTCTGAATGAAAAGTGCAGAATATTAAAATGACGGTATCCATGGGGTCATTGTATTTGGTTGGATACTAATTTGTGCCCATCTCCCACAGTGAGTGAACACTGAATGAAGTATGATATGTGCATTGGCTTTAGAGAAACTACATCTTAGAACACATTTCTCAAGTTTGTCCCTCTGAAAATAATTGGTCCTGGGAAAGCAGCTTCCATTTAGTAGTTAGAAGACTGTTGGACAGAGGGTGAGAAATAATGGATTTCAGTAGGATATGTGGGCACTGTGGGGAAGGGCGTTCATAAAACTTTACATCTTCACTAGGTTTCTGTGTACAGGTAGCGAACTCATTGCAACCAATATGTTGTAAGAACAAAATGAAAACAAGGCAATTTAAGTTGACTTTTCTTTGCTAGGATTATTCTAATGTGAGCTAAGGACACACCTTCCCATGCTGCCTCTCCCCAGGAAGCTTGTTTCTGAGGTCCATTGTTTTACAGTTCATCGGTGCCTCTCCTTCATGAACCCCAGACTTGGGGCTGAAACGCTTTCCATCTCTGTCACTAGGGAAACTGTTGCTGTTGTCTGTCCTTCCTGTGACCTTTCAACTTTGAGGACTTTACATAGACTTAAAAATAGTGCAGGTAACCAGTCTGATGCATTTATGACCTAACAGTACTGTTTTCACATGTTCTCAGGGTCTGGAGGCGTACATGAAGAACAAAGACTTCCCTTCTCCCTTTTTACTTGATGAAAAAAAAGGGGAAACGCTAGGAAATTCTTGAAGAGGAGAGAGGCCTTTCCCCCCCTCAAACCAGATATCTGTCTGTCAGATCCATTATACGAACTGATGTTACTCAAGTGTCAGTATGAAGTGCATTATAAAAAAATTGGTTTGCAGTATCGGATCGATGCCAAATCCTTGCAGCAGTTGTGTTTACACACACATGCGTGCTCACCGGTTCTGTTTGGTAACTTTGAAGGCTATGCCTTTTACCTCAGCCTGTTTTATAGACTTGGATGTGAATGAAGATTAATACCTTCTGGGTACCAAACAGATTTTATATTTCTTATTTGCTGTGTGTATGAATATGTAAAAGAGCCAGTCAGGGCCTAATAAATCAGTTTTGCATTCAAGAAGATTAAATCTCTCCAGTGCCTTGTTAGGTATCTTGTTTGTGCTAGTGGGGTTATTTGTTGGGTTTTTGGGGGTTTGTTTTTTTTGTTTGTTTGTTTGTTCGTTTTTTGAGGGTTTTTTTTGTTTGTTTTTAAATTGTGTGCACAGCTGAAGAATCAGTTTGATCCATCTTTTCACTAATCCTTTGCTGGGTAGAAGACCCAATTCAGCAATTGCATCCTCTAACCATATCATACAGAGGAATCTGCTGTAGGTAGGGATGCTGCTGTGCTTAAGGATTGCTTGAGGTTTGGACTCTAAAGCAGAATAGGCTAGTTTGCATATGTAGGCTCACTGGTGCCATTCCAAGAAAACAGAAGTAAGTATGCAGTTTAGACTGTTTGCTCTTTACAGGTGTAGTGACCTCTTTTTTATAATTAAAAAAAAAAAGAAAAAGGTGATGAGAACTTTTTTCACAACAACCCTCTGCTCTTCGTGTCTATAATAAACATCTATTTTACTTTTCATTTTTGTGTTTAATATATACTGTATGCCTCAAAGGGGACCCTTTTAAAATACCTGAAAGTGGTAAGATGCTGATGGTAGAATTTAATGCTTAACCAAAAATAGACTTAACACAAGCATAACCAGTGTACACAGTAAAAAAACCAGCCTCTGCTTCTACAATTTCTGGCCAGGTAGTTTTCCAGCACTCTCTCATGAAATAATTCTTTAGATGCCTTCCTTTTAAATATATTACTAACCATAATGTAAGATATGTGTCAGCTAATTAAGGATGCTAATTGCCAGAACATAATGTAGCATGTGAACTCAGCCCTGCCTGAGGGACCCCAGGGTGGCCATGATCCACAAACGATTGTTCCTGTTCAGCCTTTGGATGCTGCCCCAGCAACCGTGTGCCAGGTGGACACCTACCTGCTGCAGAACCTGCGTTGAGCACACCAAAGTCTTTTCACCCTTTGTGAGGATGCTTCAGGTGCACTACTGGGGTGGCCTTTGCTTGAGGAGCACTCTATACTTTTCCTCTAAATCAGGCACTAAGGAAGGTGGTGAGGAAGATGCCTCATCTAGAATGTTGTTATTTCATGCATCTGCTTTTACTGAGGAATTGCTGATGCTATTTTATTAAGTATAAATCTTTTAAGTAACTTACATGGCTTTCTGTAATCCCCGACATGAAGCTGTATTCAGAATGTTGGGGAAGTATAAAAATGGCTCTGAGAGTAAGTACAGTTTGTAAGTAGACTCATGTTTTCCAAAGAAAGCATCTAAATGTCAGTGGCAGACTTTTCACATATAAAGTGTATCAGCACGCACGTAAGTAGCAAGCCTTTTGCACATGCAAACCAGCTAATGACAGTTCTGATTACCTCATTTTGCATGTGCAGCCAGCAATTCCCATTTTTAGTATAAATTAAGCATTTGTCCTTGACACCCAATTCTCTAATTTTTTTTGCACATTGTTTCTATGGGTCATTCCATTCCTGTCAGTCAAGTTTTCTATCTGAGATCAAATTGTGCTGTACCTTTGTGAGTATTGCTTGTTGATTCAGGCACACACTCATTTTAAATTGCACTGTGCAATTGAAAAGAGGATATTTCATTTGCTCTTTTTAAAGTGCTTTCTCTTTTGAAACTTCAGATCCCATGCGCTTTAATCTTGTGTACACTGAGCTGCTGACATGGTTTTTAGAGTTTGTTTTCAAGGAGAAGCTGAATTAGAATGCTGAATACTTAGTCTGTTGTTTTTTTTTCCTATGACTCCTCACATTTTAAAATGGAACATAGAAAGATTTTTGAGAGAACTTTAAGGAAAAAAATCTGTCCTGTATGTAGTAAAGTAATTCTAGTATGCATTCTGAAATGAAAAAAGTACCTGAAACAAAAGGAGGTCCTGTAGTACTCCAAAAACTTTGGGACACCTAAGCATTTATATAATAAAGATGTTACTATGATTTCTATGTGTCTGTGTTTCTTGTTCATGAAGAAAATACACTTGTTGTCTTTGTCTTTACACGTCATGGTTGTTGTTGCCACAGCTGCAGGACACTGAGACCGTGTCACTGATTGCACGGCTGGAGTGCCCACGTTTCAGATGTACAGGGGGATGTGGAACTCGGCAGAGGGTAATTCCAGAAGGGGTTTGACATTGTAGGATGTATTTTTTCATCAGAAAACATAAGACTGTGTTCTTGCCTGCAAGCCTGGGGTTTTTTGTTGTTTGTTTGGTTGGTTTTTTTGCCAAGCTTTTCAACTCAGTTTACTGAGGGGAGGGAATTTAATTGTGGGTGGTGTGTGGTTTTCTTTTATTTAAAGTAGAGTTGAGTGATCTGGATCTGAGTCAGGCTTTCACAGCTGCTGTGTAGGTAATGAACACTCACTGTGGTGCAACTTTTGCTTGGCTTCCCATTGACATGCACTGTTTAAACAGGGCTCTATTTATAGAACAATCAGTAGGGGAAGTTAGTAATAACAGATTGTCCTTTCTTTTAGGGGTTTAGTGCTGAACCCAGCAAAGACCAGAAGTAGATATTCTTCCTTACCTCTTTGACCCCATGTTTGTCTCTTAGCACCCATATGCTGGAGTTTTTAATGTGTTTTTGAGCTACATGAATTGGTAGTTTCCTGTGATAGGAAAAGAAATACTAAAAATGAACGCATGCTTCAGACTTCTGTTAAATTGTTCCTCTGCTTGTTTATGTGGAGTGTTCATATCTACCAGAATTGCTTGCTTGCTTAGTTTTTTTAATCATGAAATGCTCTGAAAAACACCCAGTTTTCAGTTTTATCTGGAAACCTAGTTTGAGGTGTATTCCAAATTTAAAGGCTCGAATGATGCATGTGAACTGCTTCAATGAGGCGTGAGGCTCGAATGATGCAGTAGGCACAGCTGAAGGTGAATTCTGTGCCAGTACTTAAAGCAGTGGTCCATGGCTGCTTCAACACTTTCCTGTTGGACTATGAACCTGATATAGAAGTAATGGTTATTACAAATGGCTCTGAATGTGTACATCACTAAACAGTGCTCTTCCCTATTCCTCTATACCTGCTGATAATGTCCCTCCTCTGTCCTAGTGAAGATGCAGAGAACTACTTGCACAGGGAGTGACAAAGGGCTGGGGGTGTGTAGAGAAGCAGGTGAGGAAAGGAATTGTGGGGGACAAGTGGGTCCTGCTGAGTACCAAAATTCAGTGCCAGATCTTGTGGAAGTTTTTATTTACACAACCATGCAAGTTGCTTTTCATCCACTCATACACATCCTCTCACAGATTGCAGTTGTCTATTCTCAGGTCCGCGTTCCCATGTTGTCTGCCCAGGACTGTGTGCGTGTGATGCAGAGGATGAAGGAGGCTGGTACTCAGATGTGTCTCTGGCACAGGTGATAACCACATTAGAGAGCTTTTCTCTGTCCCCTGGGAGTCGGCAGTTTTGGGGGGGTTTTCCTTTTATGTGCTCACCTTGCTGCCAGAAGGGCCAATGGTGTCTGTGGTGCACCCTTCTCTTATCAGGGTGCAGTGACTTCTGCTGCGTGGCTGGTGCTGTGGCCTTACCAGAGCACGGTTCTCCAAGCTGGATGGGAGCTGCATCTTCCTGAGATCAACCAGTGGGAGAGCGCAGGCCCTTCTGTTAATTGTCATTGAGTTGTTTTTCCTGATGACCTCCCACATGCACGTTTCCATTTATGTTTCTTTTGTGCCAATATTTCTGTGACTGGTCTCTATGTTACAATCTCATAACACAGAGGGAAAGTGAGGGCTCCCAGCCTCTCTTTATGTCTCATTTCCCTCTCAGGCAACTGAAGTCCTGGCTGGGCAGGGCCTGGCTACGTGGTGAGAGTAGGTAAAGCAAGTGCCAGCAAGGGGAAAGAGCGAAAGAAATTCAACCCCAAAATACCACGAACCCTCTGCCTGAAAGAGATGCCCGTGCCAGGATGACTGGTGGCTTTGCTCGGTCTTGGAACAAGCCTCGCGGAGAGCTGCGTTCCGCCGTGGCATCCTAGGCGGGTGTTGCGGGTGGGCAGTGCAGGGCCCCGCAGCACCAGCGCTGTGTGGGGTGGTGAGGGCCGCAGTGAGGAGGACGAGCCCCCACGGTCCGTCCGCGCCCCGCTGCCCGTTCCTCGTCGCCGTGCCGGCCCTGGCTTCCCGCGGCGGGGCCGGAGCGCCCTGAGGCCGCCGTTGCTAGGTCGCGGCGAGACAGTTGCTAGGGGCGCCATAGAGTCCCGGAAGTGCTCTCGGGCTAGAGCGGCATCCGGAAGCGGCTGCTCCGTCCCCTGTGTGGTGGGAGGTGTAGGATCATGGCGGCCGGAGCGCCGGGAGGAGGGCGAGTGGACTGCGGGCCCTGAGGCGCCGCCATGTACTCGGCTGCTGCTGCTGCTGCCGCCGCCGCCTCGCCGCCGCGACGGGACTTCATCTCCGTCACTCTCAGTCCAGAGGAGGTGGGGGGGGCCGGCGGCTACAATAACAGCAAGGCCTGGAGGCGGCGCTCCTGCTGGCGGGTGAGATCGGGCTCCGGGCTGTGAGGGGAGGACCTGGCCAAGAGCGGGTGGGGAGCTGGTAGTGGCGGGTACCCACGAGCTGGGTGCAGGGGGCATCTGGCAATGAGGGAGCCCTGTTGGGCTGGGGAGGGACGGGCTGTAGGGAGTGGGCAATGAGGGGTGTCCCTGGGCTTGGTTGCAGCTGGACTGTGGTGTTGTGGGTCCTGGCTTGGGGACCTGGCTTGGGACCCCCCCATTCCGAGCTGTGGGCATTTGTCGATCGGGATGCCCAGGGCTTTGGGGAGGCGTGGCCCCGGGCTGGGGGCTCTGAGAAGAGCAGTGTTCGGGTGGCAGCTCTCCACCTGGTAGGGGTTTGTGGAATGCAGGCTGGTTGAGGGTGCTCCAAGTCAGATCTTAATTTGTGTGAAAAAAGCTGGGGCGCGGGGGTATGGTATGCGTTTGAGGGGAATCCTGCCCTCTGTTAGTGGGCATTTGGGGGGCAATGCTGCATTCTCTAGGCAGGAGTGGAGGGGGGTGAGATTTGGTCTTGGTGCCTTTGCCCCCCTAAAGGGCTTGAATGGGGAGGCCTGTCTTCTGCCGTAGGAGAGTAAAGGGAATGGTTCAGCTTTCTGTGGGAGGGCTAAGTGTGAGAAGAGGGGTCTCCAGCAGAGCTGTGTGGAAGTGACCTTCTTGTCTGCGTGGGGGTAGGCAGTGGGCAGGCAGCTTTACCAGAGGTGCAAGTCTTGGGCTGGAGAGGCAGGGTGGGAAAGTGTGAGTCAAAGGGACAAGATAACCCTTGTTGCAGATAGGAGATGAGGTATAGCCAGCTATAGAGGCTTTACAGGTGGTCAGATGAAGCATATGAAGAACTTCTTTAGGGACACAGTGTGGCGGCTTCTCTCTTATTAACAGCTAGGGAAATGTGGGGATAGGGCACAAGATGTTTCACCCTTCCTTTTATCCTTATTCTTTGTCAGCTAAAAAAGGTAAGATAGTGGTGAATGACCACATGTATTCTTGTGCCTCATTCCTACCCATCCCAAGACCACAGTCTTTTTTCCCATCCTACCCTGAGGAAAGACAATGCTGCTGGGTTTCAAGCATCCTTCTGCAATTGGGAGATGATGATATGGTTGGCCATGCAGGTAGAGCCAAAGGTGAAGGAGTGGAATCAGCCTCTTGTATGCGTAGGGAAGGGTGTACAGGATTACTGCACTGTCAGCAGTGTGGGAGGAAAACAGGAAATGTGTGCTGTGGGGTTTGGCAGTGCGAGCACATTAACAGTTCTTCACTGAAACATTTGCAGCCTCTGGTTGTTATTAAGAGGATGAGGACTATGGGTGGGGTGTGGGGTGGTTTGTAGGAAACTGCAGGTTGTTCCCAAATGTAGCATTGGCACTGAAGTGCCCTTTCGGTAGGCCAGAACCAGTAATTAAAAGTGCTGCTCTGGTGAATTTTGATAGGACTGTTAGAAAACTAACAAAATGGTAATTTAACAGTTAATGTTTAACTCCAACTGCTCTGTCTCTAAATGGAAGAAACTTCTTTCTCAGGCTAATGTAGCATTTGCTGTCTGACTTTTAGTGATTTTGTTGTATATACTTCAGTCTTAAAAACACATTTTTGCCCAAGACTAAACTCAAAAACGTTATGGTTTTGTCGTGTTCATTGTTCTGTTGGTTTACTTTGTTTTCGTGTTGCTGTGGGTTGGTGACTTTATTTGTGGTGCCAGAACCTGTTCTGTGTGACAGTTCCACATACGTTTGTCAGAGGAAGGGTTCCTGGCTTTTCTTGCCAGTGAATGGTACTTAGTTTATTTTGAGCCTTTCTTCTTTGCTGCAGTAACATTTTTAGTTTTTCTACCACATTCTTCATTTCTTATTTTGCATGTATGTTCCGCAGTACCTCCCCAGCCAGAAGGGAGGAAAGAGGGTTTTGGTGTATTTCCCAGTTGATATCTGGCCAGATGCACAGGTCAGCCAGCGAGGTTGTGACGAAAGCACTACAGGTGATGCTCTCTGGGAATCTCAGCACTTGGCAGTCTCTGAGGTTCTTGCAACAAGTGGCTCTGATGTTTCTCTGAGCCTGCTGTGCCATATGCTAGCACATTATATTTCTATTTTCTATATCATCAGAGAAAATAAGCAATGGATGTCTGCAGGTGGAAACAGAGGGTAAAATTAAACCTACTCAGTTCTGCGTTTCTTGCTCTGAATGAACCGATAACAGTTTATTTTTCATGAGTTGACTCTTAATGTCATGCTAAATATTCTTCCTCTTATTTTCTCTCATAAAGAAATGGAAGCAGCTGTCTCGACTACAGCGGAGCATAATTCTCTTCCTTTTTGCCTTCTTGGCAGTCTGTGGAGTCATTTCATACACAAGCATGGGGGAACCGTGGAAAAGTATGTGCTCTGTATAGCTCAGAATTACTGGAATGTGGTGTTTTATTTAAGAGGTTGTTGTAGTTCTTAGAACTAGTTTTAATTTTTTTGAGAATGACAGGGTGTATCCATTAAAGCACAGTAGTAAGATGATTTTATGTGACGTGTTTCGGTAACTTGTTTCTGCTTATTCAGAAATACTTTCCATATGCCTTTTCATTGTATATCTTGACTAGAGCAACATTTTGTTTTAGTTGATTGAGATTTGGAGGCCGTGGGGTTTTTTATTATGGTGGTATGTAGATATGGGTAACCTAAACCTAAACAGTAGGATAAGATAATCGTCTCTTTGATTCTTCATCAGACTAGGAATTCTAAGCTTTTCTGCAATACGAAGGTACATTTGCCTGTGATATTCTCTTACTGCCTGTATTGAGAAGCTAAAATAATAGCAATTAAAAAAAGCATGTGCCTTTTAGGAGCCTCCTTGTATGTTAGGGAGAGTGTTAATAACAAAAGATACTTTGTATCTAACAATTAGTGTGTGTTTATCAATGTTTGGTGGATGGAAACACTTTTTGGAGGTGCACCTATTATGTGAATGCAGCAAACTGTTACAAATTTCTAGCTGGAGCCTAAACCATTGATTCCTTGTGCTGAGCAGTTTTGTGTGTCTAGGTCTAACAAACAAATCATTGGATGATCAGAGAACAGAACCTGAAATTCCTGGATTAAAGCTGGTGAATCCAGCCGTTCTACCAGCACCCCAGAAAGCAGATGCCAACCTTGGAGACTCCCCAGAGCTTTCACCGCAGGTACTCTTATTTAAGTGTTCAGTATACTATTTCTTAATCACTGATATACCTAGGAGTGCCAGGACTTTAGGTCACAGTGACCTCTTACTTGAGGCTTCACTTTCCTGCTGTGATTAATTTGTTTGGACTTGGAGTATTCTGGATGTCAGTCTTGCTGTTGTGAGGAGCCTAAATAGAGTCATGGCTCAATATGAGACATAGGATACAGTCAGTGTTACTGAATTAGAATAGCTTTTCTAGTAGCTGGAAAAATAGCAGCAAACAGAACAGATGTTGGTAGGTTTTGAATGGTTACATTTGTGGGGGATGTGACAGGAAAGAAACTAACTGTGTGAATTAGTGGAGTAGAGGAATACTGGTTACTGTGTTGCTCTTCATGTGTTTATCCTGTGAGTTGGGATTTCCAGTTAATTTTGTATGAAATCTTTCCCTTATCATGCACAAATGTACATGTATTACTGTATAGTAATTCTTGGTATTATCTAACACTGGTATTGTGTAAGCTTTTTTTTTTTGCATGCTTTTTGCTAATTCTAATAAAAATTTACTATGCCTAGTAAAATGGAATCAAATATCTTTACAATCCTTTGGCAGTGCCTTGTGTTAAGTTAATATCGGTAACAGCAGAGGCAGTTTAAAAGTAATTTATCGTGTAAAATTAAGAACTGGATAATTTTGCCAAAAGTTTAAAACAAACAAAAAACCCAAGGTCTTTAGCATACCTTCTATTCAGAGCAGAACTTGCATGCTGATATACTATCAGAATAAGATTTCTCTGAAGTTATGTTTAACACTGGAATGCTGTTGATTTATGGTTTGAAATTTTACCATCTCTGCAACATACCAAGCATGTTTGGTGGGTTTTGTTTTTTTTTTTTCCTGTATTTTCTCAGAAGCCGCCAAAACCACCTCATGTTCAGCGTGGTCATTCCAATCTTCAGATCAAGCCACCACGGAGGGATGTGAGGCTGAAGACCCAACATGATACCAGCAGGGCTGTAGAAGAGCCAGTCCAGGCTGATAAAGAAGAGAAAACGGAGAAATCCATTATCAGGTAGAAATGTTTCCAGCAACTTACAGTGCTGTCCTGGTTTCAGCTGGGATAGAGTTAATTTTCTTCCTAGTAGCTGGCATGGTGCTGTGTTTTCGACTTAGTATGAGAATACTGTTGGTAACACACTGATGTTTTAGTTGTTGCTAAGTAGTGCCGACACTAGTCAGGGACGTTTTAGCTTCCCATGCTCTGCCAGGTGCACAAGAAGCTGTGAGGGAGCGCAGGCAGGACAGCTGACCCAAACTGACCAAAGGGCTATTCCATACCATATGGCCTCATGCTCAATATAGAAACTGGGGGGAGTTGGCTGGGGGGACAGTGATCATTGCTTGGGGACTGGCTGGGCATTGGTCAACGAGTGGTGAGCAGTTGCATTGTGCATCACTTGTTTTGTACATTCAATTTTTTTTTTTCTCTGCTGTCCTATTAAACTGCCTTTATCTCAACCCATGGGTTTTACTTTTCTTTTTTTTCTGATTCTCTCCCCCATCCCACCAGGTGGGGAGGGTGAGTGGCTGTGTGGTGCTTAGTTGCCAACTGGGGTTAAACCATGACAAACGCTCCCCCCATTGCCCATGCCAAGATCCATTGGATGTTGGAGTTAAAATTGTACAGGCTTTTTGTTGTCTGTGTCTGAGGTTGATTTCTTTCCTTGCATATATTTGTTCTCAGGTCTGGCCTGACAGCTGTTATACTGCTAGGCTGATTTATTTAATTTCAATGATTTGCGGCTTTTCTGTTTTTACTGTTTACATCATAGAACTACAGAGGATTTGGAGCCCTACAAGGATGTCTGTATTTCTAATGCACTTAGAGACTCTTAATGCTCAGGAGAATTCTCAGTAGAAACTGAGAACTGAGGTTTCCGCCATTTGTTTTGTAGTAAATATTAATGTACCAATATCAATACAATATTACTGTCACAAGTGTCTGTGTCCTGGGAAATTTCCCTGACTTGGGAAATGATACCAGTATCAGTGTCGGTTAGGGGTATGATGCCACTAAACACAGTAAGCCCAAGTTAAAGTGGCAGAAGCCATAGACATATGTGTAGTTGTGTGCATGTAACTGTACAAGATACGCTTGCTCCTTTCTTAGAAAAGTTTAATCGTACAGTTCAAAGACCCAGATAATATTATCTTTTACAGAGGGTCTATGCTGCTATGATTATATTTATAATAAGTTATTCCCCAAGATATTATTGACTGAAGTCTTTTCATTTGGAAGTAACTGAAGGGATGTAATTTGGATGTAGAAAAGACTACTACAAGTTCAGCAAGGGTTCTTAAGATTTGGAACACTAGGCTTTGTTTTCTTTATATGTTTGTGTCCTTTTCAGCACCGGCACAGCTGAGCTGATCATAGCATCAGAACTGTGCCTGCATCAGCATTTTGGCTGTTGGTATTATCTGAAATCTCTCAGAATGACTTGAAGTGGTTTATTCTTGTGCTGATGCTGTAACTCATAGAGTTAAAAGGTAACAGGAGAACTTAGGAGAACAATAAAAGCATAGTGAAGACTAGTTACAAATTTAAAGAATGAAAGTAAGAAATGAAGTGGTGGGCTCTATGTAAGTCATAAGGTATGCCTGTTGTTTACAGTCATAAACAGCATAAACTTTAAAGGTCCTGTAAGCCTGGTTCCCTTAGGAGGCACATCACGAACTGAAAGGCAATGTATCTATATATTAAACAGCATGGTTGAGATTGTTGGATCTTGATACAAACTTTGCTTGATTTGAAGTCCATTTTGAGAGACTTCTCCTTCAAGGAGACTCTTAATAAAAACCTGTAAAAACTGATTTATGCATCTGTGGTGGTAGGGAAGGCTTGTGAACCCCTTGGTAGTAAAGCAAGTACTTTAAGTGGCTAGTCCTTTGTAAAACAAAGGACTAATTCATGATTTTTTTAATTATCATCATTTGTGTGGTACTATTTAGTGTTAGTGGCTCCTATGATCATTTCAGAACTGGTAGATAACAAAATACTTCTCATGTACCATTCTCAGGTCCTTTAATTCTTTTTAGAAGTTCTTTATTAAATTCCATTGCCAAGATATTTAGTGAAATTCCAAGAGCCTGTAAGACATGTTTCTTAATCCAGTAAAATTTCTCTCATGCAAATTACTTTCTTTGAACAGAAGAATTATCTAGTGGACAACATAGTTATTTGATCCTTGATACAAAATCCAACACTTGTTTTATCAAAGTACTGTAATAAAAAGGAAATGCAGAGATAAGTCTCATTCATTTGCATGACTCTGATTTAAATTAAGTCTTAATTAATTAATCCCTTGTATTTGCAGCTGGAGAGGAGCAGTGATAGAACCTGACCAAAGCACTGAACCTCCATCTAGTAAAGTAAAGGAACCAGAGAAACCTTCATCTGTGGTAGCTGAAGACCAGAAGGAACCAGGTAGATAGTACAGTTAATGATACTTTTATTTCTGTTCACTTTTATGGTTGAAGTTGTGCAATT